>WEIS01038264.1:0-46456 GCA_013389965.1 Todus mexicanus | reverse complement strand
AAGGAGACTCCACAACCTCTCTGGGCAGCCTGGGCCAGGCTCCAACACCCTCACACCAAAGAAGCTTCTCCTCCTGCTCAGCTGGAACCTCCTGGGTTCCAGTTTGCGTCAGTTGCCCCTTGTCCTGTCACTGGGCACTATTGAGCAGAGTCTGGCCCCATCCTCTTGTCCCCCACCCTTTAGCTATTGATCAGCACTGATCAGATGCCCTGTCAGGCTTCTCCAGCTCAACAGCCCCAGGGCTCTCAGCCTTTCCTCAGCACAGAGATGCTTGAGTAAAAATACTTGAACAGAGTGATCTAAATGGCAGCTCTAAGTCCAGATCTCCTTGTACTAATTTAAATGTTCTTAGACTTAGAAGCAAAGCAGATGCAGATTTCCAAAAAATTGTAACACTCAAGATTAAGGTGCACACATGCAATGTTTGAAAGGAGTCTAGAGAAACATGGGTGTATTCTCAGGGCTGTGCAACTCCGTCTCACCCTTCTCTCTCCCGGTTCTGCCGTTGATGTCAATCTTCCCCAATCTGGTGCACGAAGAAGTGTTTTCTAGGTGTGAGAGCAAACACCAGACTTCACCAGTCTGTTTCCCTAAGCCTCGTGTCTGTTGCTGCGATGCCCTGCTGCAGCTAGCGAAGGCAGTGCTTCTGTTCAGGTCTTACCTCCTGCCTCTCCACCAAGCCCTGAGTGGAGTCGGAGTGTATGAAATTCAGAAGGTGGCTGCTGGGGGACACCTTCCAAGGACAAAAAGCCACTGTGGCCCGTGCTGCTTTGCACGACGTTGCTGTGGTTGGACTGAGCACTGGTATTTGGCACAACGTGATGGAGCAGGAGGCAGTGGTGCTGGAGGCATACGATGGGTGACAAGCTTGTGGCCCTGGAGCAGTTGCTCACATCAGACCTATGGAAATTCGTAGAGTGTGTGATTAACGCTTGCTATCAAGCAGAATCTTTAAAAGCTGCTCGCAAAGAGGAGAGGAAAGCTTGGAATGGTTCGTAACGATAGCTCTTCCAGCAAACTTGCTATCCAGCACTTCACGGGAAGCCATCTGCCACCCTGAGAGAGCACAACGGAGCCGCGCCGTCGCTCCTAATGTGGGGCATGACCTGCAGTGTAGTAGACAGAGACCCAGCTGTGACATTCCTTTGCTGTAGCTGGAGTTGTCACCCCTGCAGAGTCCAGAAGCAACGTGTAACTGTGCTCTGTCAGTGGTCTGTTCCCCAGTCTTGGGGTGTTAACAGCTGAAACTAGAGAAGGGCAGATTTAGATGGGACATTAGGAAGAAGTTCTTCACTATGAAGGTGATGGAATGCTGGAACAGGTTGCCCAGGGAGGTGGTGGAGGTCCCATCCCTGGAGACATTCAAGGTCAGGCTTGATGGGGCTCTGAGCAACCTGCTCTAGTTGCAGATGTCCCTGCTCAGTGCAGGGGATTGGACTAGGTGACCCTGGAAAATCCCTTTCAACCCAAACCATTCAATGATTCTACAAAACGGTTTCGTGGCCCACTGCAGATGCAGCGAAGATGTCTCTATGAATCCCAGACTATTCCCTGCCTGTGCCCCTTCCAGAATTGATGAGGAAAACTTGGACATATTACATTATTACATCTTAAACATTTAGAAGATTTCCCACTTAGGTAGCTCAGCGATGTAGGGAGGCAGTAAAGCACAAACTTCTCCACATGCAGTAGCATAAATAAGGACAGCGCCCAGGTTTGGTAGCAGAGGCAGCACCAGTTATGGTTTGTTGAAGCATCAGATTGGAAGACAGAACTGGATACTGGGTGCTGGAAATAATTAGCTGATCAGCTTTTGTGCTATACTCAAAATTTGTTTTCACTCTTCAAGCAAAAACACTCTGCTATCTTTTCAGAGAAAGAAAACTAGTTCTTTAGTGTGGAGAAAGGACCCCGAATACAACTTTATTTATTAGTGTCATGCAGCACAAGCATAGGAATGTGGTAACATGACCTGAATAAAACGCCATGGTGAGCTGAGAAGCTCACCACGTGATCTTTGCTACAGCCAACGCTCCTTAGTGCTCCAGCGTAGTCTAGTCTGTACATGTTCCCGTTTAAATTTTCTATCCGTTTCCTTTCATTGGCTCAACACTACGCGTCCTGTATATGCGATGCCAGCTGACTGCGCTGGTGAGCAATTCCATCTCTGTTAGTTCATGTTCAGCCGTACATTCCTCCGACCCCTGTTGCTTCCATCCCTTCTCTTTAGGGTGCCTAGTCTGCATTTTAGCCTGGGCTTTGACTGCTGTTGTGTCGCCCGAGCCGTTCGTAACAGCTCTGTGCTGGAAGAGCCAACTTGTATTGCAGCTGTGCTTTTCCAGCAGGAGAGAACTTCCTTGGTTGGGGAGACTCCAGAAGTTCATTTCTAAATAATCAATGAACAGAGAGTATCCCAACGAGAAGTCTGCCCTGGCTTCAACGAGAGCCAGGAATTCGCTCACTAACTAAGCTAATATTTCTACTCGGGAGTTGGAAACCAGCTTTGTCTTCAGTCAAGATCCTTGAGAGATGTGAGAGGGGAGTCTCATCTCCTGTATGGGAATGCTGGTAGTCAACAGGGCTGGAATCTGATTGACGGGCCCGTCTTGTAACCACGTGACCAGTTTCCTTCCCTTTTCTAGGTGGATTAGCAAGTAAAACTACTAAGGGTGTGATGTTCTGGCTGTGTTTGGAGAGCACCTCTCTTATCTGCACGGGTGGGTCATGTTGTCCAACTGCACCTGCCTTTGGCAACACCCATTTCTGACAAACATAGCTGCCAGCTTCAGTCTAACTGTCCACCACAAGAGCGATTCGTGGCAACCAGTCCTTTAGTCACAACTTTGCTCAGACGCTTTGGGTTGCAATATAAAGACAGTTTTCTGAGTCGAATGGATGGAGTTTTGGTGGGCTTAGCAATCGGAGAGCAAAATTGTGTCTTTTCTAGCCCTTTTCCCCTGAAATCCTGAGTATTGTCTTGTTAATGGTCTTGGAATCAGTGACTCCTCTCTGAATGGCACCGTCACAGCTGACAACTCTGCCTGTGAAATCTCTTCAGCGCTCTTCAAATGCTTCTAATTCATTTCCCACAACCATATGGTTGTCATGAGGGATTTAACCTCTATTCTCGGTGGGGTTTTCATTTCCACAGGCAGTTGAGAAGCTTTCCCGTATACTATCCCACCAAATACAACCGCCTCAGACTTGTTATATCATCAGAAAAGATGCAAACTGCTTTCTGAGAAATTAAATGATGGAAAATAGGTGGAAAATAAAAAAATAATACAATAAAGTAAATAAAATACGCTTCAGCAGAAATCTAAGATTAAATTCTGGCAAAACCGGTAAGATTCTTACCTTCAATAAATGATGGAAACTACAACATTTTATTTTTTTTTAATAATGGTTCAAATGTAGCAACTCAAATGCATCATAGTTCCCTGGGTTTGTTGCTGTCTCGTTTCTCGTGGCTGCATCTCGTTTTTAAAATGCACTATCGTAATACTCCTTTGAGCACTGTGGCAAGAACTCAGCTTCAGCCCTCGCATCAGAGGCTTGAGGCAGAGATAAGTCACTTATTATTTTTATCTCATCAGGCATATGTTTGTTATGTGACCCTCACGTTTGGAGAGCTCGTCTTCCAAATTTGCATTATCCCACCCTGACGGATGAGTTTAGAGCTGATGTGGGGAAGGGAAATGCCGTTGTGCCAAAGCCAAATTCATTTTGTCAGTTGAGACAGCCCTTATTTTCTTCTTCTCTTTCACACCAACTCCCCTTAATATGCAGCTTCGTCTGCTGGTTTGCAGGGCAGGCTGAGACAAACTGTCTCTGTTAAGTGTTGTGTGTACATGAAAGGAATATTCTCATAGTGGTAGCTCTGGTGGCAGCAGAAGGTTTCTAAAAATAAGTCTCACAGGGGAGACCTCAAGCTCTACAACTCCCTGCAAGGAGGTTGGAGCCAGGTGGGGTCGGTCCTTCTCCCAAGGAACAAGAGACAGGACAAGAGGAAACGGCCTCAAGTTGCACCAGAGGAGGTTTAGGTTGGATATTAGGAGGTTTTTTTCCTTGAAAGAGTTGTCCAGGCCTGGCCCAGGCTGCCCAGGGCAGTGGTGGAGTCCCCATCTTTGGAGAGTTTTAAAGGCCGTGAATGGAGATGTGGTGCTGAGGGACATGGATTAGCGGTGACCTGCCAGTGCTGGGTTAGTNCACTGCTAGAAGCAGACTCTGTCTGGTAAACATGCTGCTAACTTCAGACAGACTTAGCTGAAAAGTAAAAGTCATAGAACAGAATTTCTGTTCTAACCCAGGCCGGGACAGGTCTCTTCTGACCAAAGTGATTCTATGATCCTATGATACATTACAGTGTAGGTGTGTTGTACCAGTGCCTTCTTCTCTGAGCTCTGTAAATGGTGGACTCAACTATTACATGCAGCTCCTCCCCCCCAGAGCTGGTATTGGTTAGGGAAAAGCAACACGGATTTCCTTTCAATATAATCAGGTTTCTTTCCTCTTTGAAGTCACTGAGCTTTACATAGTTCAAGTCACGGTATTTTGCAAGTAGATTCAAATACATAGAGCAGAAGAATATCAATATGTTATTGAAACTTTGATTTAAGCATAACCAAAGCACACAGATGAGACTGAGAAAGGAATTCTCTCCGAAGGCACAATGCATTTTGTGCTGATTCCATTAAGGATTTTATGACTTTAGATATGGCTGAGCATAGCACTTTGACGTGGAGGAACAGCGTGCTGGGGGATGAGTTTTAGAAGCCAAACAGCAACGCTGCTCTGCAGCTTAGCTGCTTTTCTCCCGAGACTTAATTAAAAAGAATATACTGTCCATCTCTGTATGGAAATACTGGCACTCCTCGAAACGTCGCTTTCCTTTGATGTTACTGATCGGGGCTTAAAAAGCAGATCTATCCAGGTGTCGTACTTTTATTTAATATACCCATTAGTGTAAATGCTGCTGCTTTCTTCTATCGTGTGAATCTCAGCTTTGTGGCCCTGGGAAGCTGCGGGTTGTGCAGCCTCAGGAAAGACAACATACCCAAAACAACCGGTTGTTCAGTGTCGCCTGTCATCGCAAAGAAATTCCTCTGCCCACTCCTTCCTGCTGCTTTCTGGATGGGAGATGATCCCGTGAGCTTGTGGGATGTTGCTGTTCGCTCCTCATGACAACACTAGGGTTTCTAAGTCCCTTTATACTACTGCTACTATACAATCACACACATATATCGCGGCACCAAACAAAATAATGACTTGGTAGCTGAGGTGGCAATCTCCCTCCAAGATGAAGACGGTGATGACTTTGCAGAGTGTCTTTTGAGAAGCAGGATGGGAGCTTTCCCACCCGTGTTCCCTTGATCCTCAGGGGTGCCTGAGTGTTGAAGTGATGTCAGGATGCAGCACGCTGCCTGAAGGCAGATTCTTCCCGAGCAGGACTTCAGGAAGGCCTAAGTGTGAGTCTGGAAGGTGCAAGGATTATGTACGTGGAGCAACAAGCAGGAGAAGCAGGTGAGGGAGAAATCACAGGACGGTGGGGATTGGAGAGGACCTCTGGAAATCATCTTCTCCAGTCAGGGTCACCCAGAGCAACTCCACAGGGGTGGAGTCCCCATGACCCCTGGAGGGGTTTCCAAGCCGTGGAGATGTGGTGCTGAGGGACACGGGGGAGTGGTGCCCTGGCAGTGCTGGGGGAATGGTTGGACTCGAGGATCCTAACAGTCTCTTCCAACCAGAATGACTCTGTGATTCTGTGATTCCATACAACATGGGTCATTAATGATGAATTTCTGGCAGTTGTGCATAATACGTTTATTTTTATATCTTATGTTGTAACCACTTCAAACGCAGACTTGTCATGTCCTCTCTTTCCCAGGGAACAGCTTCGGCCAGCTCTCCTAACAACGATCTTTTTTAGCTGGTGTTACAGGAAATAGAACTGAGTGACCTTTAACCAAGTAGTGGAAGAGTATTTCCCATAATAAACCCTAGGTCATCACCAACATTTGCTGCACGCTACTGGCATTTAGAGGTTTTAATGTTACAATAAACAAGATTCAGAATATCTTGGGAATAACAGAGGGCTACTCTCACAGCTTGGTAACTGCTAAGAGTGAATTACCTTCCTTTCTCTAAGCTCTAGGAGAGGATTCCCTCTCCAAACTGGTCTAGCCAGATAATTGGTCTGTCTTCCAATCTACTGCTCATCTTTTGTTTGAGAAATGATTTCAAAGAAGATACGCTGTCTGTGCCTGAGTTTTCCTCGCTGCACAGGGACGAGGCAAACTGTTTACTCGATCTTCACGTTACAATTTGAGGTCCGTGGAGCCAGAGCAGGTTTGCGTTGGGAGCAGAAAATCTTTTCTTCAGTCCTGAGCGTTCACTAAAGACTTGCTCTGTATTCCTGACCGAGTGTGACATTTGGAGTGAAAAAGCACAATCGTATCTGCTCCAATCTTTTCAGCCGCATCTGGTGTAATTGCTAAATTGAATCTTGTGATAACTTAAGTGCTTGATTTATTGTAGCCAGCCTGTGGGATTTCTAATAAAGTTGCATAATGCTAGGCTGCTGTTCAGAGCCTGATATCTGCAATTACAGGAGACCATCTCTTTTCCTGGAGGAAAGGTGGCTGTAGTGACATTTGAAATGTGGCCTGAGGGAACACGACTGACTGAAAAGGAGCGGCTGATTTTTTTATTATTCCAGGAGGCTGAGCATATGGTGCAGCACAAGGCCAAGCAACTTTCTCCCTGTGCTTTGCCAGCCTGTCTCTTTGTGCTCCCTGCAGTCTTCTCTCCTCCTTTGGCAGGGCGAAGTTTTGCATGCCTCTTTTCCAACTTATTAGATCTAGCGGTAAGACATTGCCCTTCCCGAGAAACCTGGCTTCATCAAACATAATTGGAAGTCATGGCCCAGTAGCCATGTGGGAAATCTGGTTCCCCTGAGTGGATGCCTTTCATTTCACTCCTCGCACTGCACTTGGTTGAGCCCATTACTGTACTTTTCCACAATATTATCAACCATGGTACCCAAGTTACCTTCACGAAGTACTAACACTGGCCTCTGCTCCACTCTTTCCTCTCTGTCGTATGGTTTTTTGACCTCAAAGATGGAGAAAGCACTTGGTCTAAGATGAAATTAACTGGCTTTTAAAAAACAAGGAGAGCTGACTTGAGTCGTGATTAGAGCCAAGACCCGTCAACAGAAACCATTAAAGAAACCTTTCTATTTCCTTGGCATTAACTTTATCTGGAAGGTTGGATCTGGCTGACAACGAATTATTCCCTGGCGACTCTGTGAGACTGAAGCATGACACAAGCTTATTAGACAAATCCTATGAAATTGAGCACGTGGGAAAGTTTTTTAAAAAGGAGGAAATGTGGCAGTGGGTCGGTAATTCATTGCGTCAGCTTTTCAGGCACCGTGTTAAGACTTTGTGGTGGAGAGTTGATACCTCCAATGGAAAACTCAATCGCTTCGTTGGCTTTAGGTGGATTACACTGATACTGGGTGCTCTGCACAAGGCCAGATCTCAAATCTCCAGGCAAATATGCACTTCTGGATGCTCCTCTCCACAGCTGCAATGTCTTTAATCTCCAGTGCGAATGGCTTGCTCAGTTTTCTCATAGTACAGCCCAAACATGCTAGTCATTTGGGTTTGGGACAGCATGGCTACTGCTCTTGACCTTTTAATTACACTACCATGGATCCTTTGGGAGACAAGTTCATTATCGCTCTGGAAAATGAATCCAAATGCTAACTTGTGGGGACAGAACCAAGGGCTGTGATCCACAGCTGGTGTCTCATACACTGTGCAGCTAAGAAGCAGCTCTCTCTTGAGTTGAGCTGGATGCCCTTTGCTTTAGCACAGAAGGCTCAATGTTGCAGGTGGCTTTTTGAAAGCAGAAAGACTGTCAACTCCTGAGGTTACACAGCTCGTGAAGTGTGCATCTAGTTGAAGGCGACAAAAAATGTGCAGCTTCTTTGAGATCAGTGTGCTACAGATTGATTGAAAATCAGAAACAAACCCAAGAGTAGATCAAGCAAGATCTGCCAGGCTGTGAACCCATCAGGTTGTGCATGGGACAGACCCAGTCACTAGCGCAGTGTCGCATGTAATGAACCAGTCTAAGTTCTTAACAGAAATGAGGCATAATCCCTCTTAGCAGCTATACCGTGTACCGAAAGTACTTCAGTTTCAGCAAGGTTCAACCTGAAATAGTGTCAGCTCCTCTTAGAATCAGAGCAGGCTCTTAAATAGACCTAAATCAGTCCATCTCCAGAGCTGAGAAATAGCCTCTTGGGTACTCACCCCTCTGACCTAGAGATGTAGATTGAAAAGCCATGAAAAATGGCTTTTGTAGCCCCAGCTGATCCTTTGGAGGTTGTGATAATGCCCCAAGCGATGCAGTAGCAATTCCAGCAGCTGACTCTAGAGAGAAATTGTGAGTTTGCACCGAGCTTCTTGTGGAGGCAGACTTTGCTGTTAGCTTGGAGCTACAGTATCTGTAATAGGACTAATTAACATTCACGCTGAAAAATCATTACTTCTAAAACACAGCTTTTATTCTTTAATACTTACGGTATCAGCTGCCGTGAAATGGGAACCTTGAGAGAAATGCTTCTATAAGAATTCTGCCTTAGCCTGTCAGGCTGACTCGAGCCACCATTGTTCTGAATAGATTTAAAGAGTCAAAAGACTCTTGTTTCACTGATTCCTGCAGCAAGCACTGGGAATACTTTGCCGGTATACACAGGGCATTAAAAGACTCCGGCGTGGAATCTTCTGGCATTATTACTGAAGTCAAATCTGAATTAACTACAGCCGATATTATCTCCTTCCTTGAAGGAAACAGAGGTGCCTCGCTAAAAAGTTGTGGTAAGAACGCTGGGTAAATCAAAGAGTCATACAGCTCAGTGTGACGTTGGCCAGCTAGAGAGGTCTTTTCCAACCTAGATGATTCTATGATGATAAAGTAGAGTATAAAGGTAGGGAAAAGAAACGAGTTCTTCATAAAGAGAGTGGCCAACGCCTCAAACAGGTTTCAGAGAGACACTGTGAAATTTCCATCCTTGGAGCTACTCAGAATTCAAATAGATCTGGAATAGAATAGGAATTCAAGAAGGTCCTGAGCTATCTGATCTAATTTTGAACTTAGCCTCCTGCTCTTGGTCCAGGAGTGAGGGTCCTTGGACCAGGTGACCTCCAAAGGCCCCTTCAGCCCCAAATTAACCTCTGATTGTCATATTCCTAACGTCCAGTTATCTGTGGCAGGTGAGGCTTCTAGAATCAGTTGTACGGGTCTGTATTTAGTAGCCCTTTGTGTTTCAATTATCTTCTGTGAATTTATCCATGGTCTTTTATAAACATCTATAAGATTGTTACCCACAACATCTTGGACCAAAGTGTTCTACAGCTGCTGCCTTCAGCTTTCATTGAAGCTTCTTGTTTCCTGTGGTACCTTCTACCTCTTGTGTTATAAAATACAAAAAAATATGTGAGCTTATGGATGACTAGAATGTTTCCTCTCCTTCTTGCTTTTCAGGGAGAGAAAGCTGGTCCTCGGGCAGCGATGTGGGATCCTACCTGATGTCCTCAGATATACTACAAATGGTTGTGGAGGCAGACGACGTGCTTGGGTTACGCAGCCCGGAAGTAACTGGGTGTTCTCGGCTATCTGAATCGCACAGCTTGTCTTTGCTCGTCCTGAATGGTTTGGAACATGCCATGGATGACGATAGCTCTCTTCAGCTGGCCAGACCCTCAGGTAAAATGTCCAGAGCTTGTTTATCTTGCATCTTAATTATCCCACGAGACAGATTGTGCCGTTGTTTCCCTGATTCTGTCTGGTCTTCTAAAGACTTTAAAGTTGTGTGACAAAGGTTATGTCATGCACCAAAATGTATTCCTTGGGTCAATGCCCGGGAAGCCAAGTCTGGCACATCCCACCCTTTATTTGCATGAAGAAATTATGCAGTTAATACGAGGAACTGTCTTTTATGCAAGAGACACAGGGATATTCATCCAATATCCATAAGAACCGCAATGGAATATTCTGATTCACCCTCTGTGTGCGAAAGGAGAAATTCGAAAGACGAAAGGATGGCTTGTGCTGGCTTTGTTTTCCTCAAGCTGGGCATCACATTAACAGACCTGTTAATTAAATATTCCATAACAGCCAGAGCAGCTCATGCTTTAATGGAAAAACATGAAATGTTCCATTGGGAAACAACTGCCCTTTGTGCTGGGTGCATTTCTTCTCGCTCCCTTTTGTTCGAGGAATCTGACTTGGAACAAAAAAAAGCTTGTCCCTTCAGACGTCCTCTGTTCGTGCTGCTCACTCCCTAAACCAGAGTCATAATCCCTTGTTTGGACGACATAATCGGTTACACAAATATCAGTTCAGATAGCACAGACAGATTATAGCTTCCAGCAGGACGAGGGAGGATGGGTCAAGCTTTAAATACCTCTGCCTTTATGCAACTGTTTTTCCTAAGGATAAAGCAAGAGGAATATAAACAAGAATTTGTCAGGCAGATGGCCTTTAGTAACCTCTCCACGAGGCATCAGCAGCTTGTAAATAATAAGTGGTCCGGAAAGCAAACCCAGAAAGCCTGAAAGAGCTTTCCAGGCCTGGGCACAGAAAGCCTGGTTGCACAGCTAAGAGGGAAGATGCTGCTGGAAAACTTAATGCTATTGGGAAAAAAAGAAAGAAGAGGCAGATAATTAACGGTGAAGAGCAAAAGCCACCATAGATGATCCAATTCTTGCTCTGTTTTAAACTGCAGTTGACAGCTGACTCTTGCAGCTATTTAATGCAACAGGGGGAAGATGGAGGATACTTTTAGGACCCATAAACTCGAGGTTGCTTCATTTTGTCGCTTGATGTGACACGGAGGTGTCCTGCCCTTGGTGCAGGTCATACTTCCGTTTCCTTAGGGGCCTTGCTAAAGAAAAAAAGGGAAGTTTGACCTCTTGCAATTCAAGTATCGAGTGCAATGTAATGTTTGACAAGCACCTGTTTCTAATCCACAAATAGATCCTTGAGAGTCCCCCCAAACCCAGCCTATTTCCTGGCAGATTCTTCCGTATATATTCTTCAGATTTTGCATGACTGAGCTCAAAAATAGAAAAGATTGAAGGCCTTCCCTGATACATCTTTTCAAGAATTGCCATTTTCCAAAGGAAGTTGAGGGCTGCTCGAGCTGTGTAAATTGGAATCCTTGTTTCTGTGATGCGACAGCACGAATAAAATCTCCAGAAGCCTCGTTAAAGATTTCACTTGGACGGTACTGGAACCTGTGTGTCTCCAAACTGGCTCACCTCAATTACTACCCGTTCATTTAATGATCTGCTATCTGTGCAGATTTATACAAGCCATACGGAAAGACTTTTTTGAGGCTCTGAGGAGTCTGCAGGTAGAGGAGATAATACAGAGAGTGGGCTTTTGGTTAAGATGAGGACTATGGCATTGAATTAGCGTGGACGGAGCACTGGAAATGCCTATTCAGCCAGCAGCAGGTAACCTGCCCAGATGTCTGCTTTTGGTGGGATCATCATACATTCATTTTTTGGTGTGTCCTCAGATTCCTAGCTGGAAAAGAATGTTGTTCAAGATTTACCAATGAGTTCACTTCTGTCTTGGTTCTTTAGCAGTTGTTTAAGCCGGCAGTTTTGGTCTAGCAAACAGCACAGATAAAATTCATTATTACCTCTTACTGAGACCTTCATCTCCTAAGTCTAGCAGGCAGGCACTGAGAGATTTTAGTCAGAGGCCAGTAATGAATAACATAAGCTGCATGATTTTACTCATGCTGTCAGGCAACTACTTTTGTAGGGTATTTGAAGGCCTTTTGGTGCAGAGGATTTGGAGACAGCTTTAATATCGGATCCAAGATACTGTGTGCAGAGCTGTGAATCACACCTAAGCATTTCAGGCACTCAGATTTGGTAGGAAAACTGCAGCTAAATAATCATTGGCCTGTTGGAATTGCCACTGGAGGGGAATTAAGTGTATTGATGCATGCAGAGTTAGATGCCCATTTTTGCAAAGTGTTTCCATACTTGGTTGAAAAATCGTAGTGGTTAAAGATCCTTATTTTCCCAAGGAAAGGAAAGGAAAGGTTTGGAAAGGAAAGAAAAGGAAAGGAAAGGAAAGGAAAGAGGAAAGGAAAGGAAAGGAAAGAGGAAAGGAAAGGAAAGGAAAGAGGAAAGGAAAGGAAAGGAAAGAGGAAAGGAAAGGAAAGGAAAGAGGAAAGGAAAGGAAAGGAAAGAGGAAAGGAAAGGAAAGGAAAGAGGAAAGGAAAGGAAAGGAAAGAGGAAAGGAAAGGAAAGGAAAGAGGAAAGGAAAGGAAAGGAAAGAGGAAAGGAAAGGAAAGGAAAGAGGAAAGGAAAGGAAAGGAAAGAGGAAAGGAAAGGAAAGGAAAGAGGAAAGGAAAGGAAAGGAAAGAGGAAAGGAAAGGAAAGGAAAGAGGAAAGGAAAGGAAAGGAAAGAGGAAAGGAAAGGAAAGGAAAGAGGAAAGGAAAGGAAAGGAAAGAGGAAAGGAAAGGAAAGGAAAGAAAAGAAAAGAAAAGAAAAAAAAGAGAAAAGGCAAGAAAGCGAGGTCTGACTGTTTGACTCTGAGTCTTTGTAAGATTAGCCTTCACCTTGAGCCCTTACCACAGTAAAAACTGGACACTTGGGAGAGGGATGATAAGAAATGAATGAGGAAACTTGTCTGGCAAAGGTTCTTTCACCTTTTACCAACACCCATATAAATCGTGGAGGCTGCATCCCCAGTGTGGGTGTAAGGCTTAGTTATGATTCAGCTAAATGGCATGGAAATGAAATCTCCAATATTGAAATGAGGGGGAACATTTTGGACTTTCATGAACTTCATCCTGTAAAAAAGATAATTCACAGAGCTGTTCCTTACTCCTGAAAGACGTTTTTTAAAAACCTGATTAGAGACGGATAGAACTGGGGCTTTTGTTGGACTTAAACCTTTGATGAGAAACGTCAGTATAGTCCTCTTACCCTTGGTGCCAAGCACGATGTAAGAAGTGAAATCTTGAGTGTCTGAAAGGCACAGACAAATTGAATTTAACACGAAAAGGTTGCCAATAGCTGGCGTTAGGCACTGTCGCGGAGCCGAAGAGCTGTTAGAAGTGGGAGTTGGTTTTGGTAAAACCAGTATTCAAGTAATGAAACTTCAGCCAAGGGGCGGAAAGAATAGAGAAAGTGTAAGGTAAGTTGGAGTCAGCTGGGCTAACTCACCACTCTTGTAGCTCCAAAGCAGTGAGTGAGAATGTAACCACGAAACAGTGAGTGGGAATTTAACCACGAGCTTTACCCAAAGCCAACAGCAGGTCATTGGTTAGATGTACATTTTGATGCGTTTCTAAGAATGACCTGATACTGCAAGTGCCCATAGCTGCCCTTGATCAGATTTTAGAGGGAAAAAAATCTTTAGAAGCTGAGACAATGAACTCTCTACTGTCCCCCACTGGTTTTGGAACTGCAGTTTGTGTGCTGAGCAAGTAGAATAAATGCAAGCAAACCAGTACATCACTTGAGGAGGGACTGTATAATCTAAATTAAATTGTAGCACCCCCAAACTTGCTGTATTTACTTGCTGAAAGAATCACCAGAGCACAGAGGGATAATCATGTGTGTGACAGCGCTAATAGGATGTTGATCAGGAGGGCATATAAAATGGGTATAAATAGAAATAAT
Source organism: Todus mexicanus (assembly GCA_013389965.1). NCBI lineage: Eukaryota > Metazoa > Chordata > Aves > Coraciiformes > Todidae > Todus > Todus mexicanus. The sequence goes on along the minus strand of WEIS01038264.1, from coordinate 32,728 downwards.
TATGGTTGGACTTGATGAAAACTCTTCTCCAACCTAAACAATTCTCTGATTCTGCAGTTTTAGGTGTCATGACGAGTGAGATGAGCCTCAGGTAATTTTCTAGACCCAACCCAGGGTAGTGAGTAGTGTTGCGAATCAGTTGTTCCAATAGCAGATTGTTTGCTCAGAGCTTTTGTTTTTTTTCAGGAGGAAGAAAAGCTGCTTGTATTGAAAGATGACAGGGCAGGTTAGAGACTGGAGGACAAGCTGTGGCCGATTTCAAGTATGTAGCTACCAAGGTACCTGCTCCGTGCAAAAGTGCTACAAGTCTGGGCAATGGCCAGAGAGTACAAACCACGGCAGGGTGTGCAAGGTGAAGGAGCTGTCGCAGAGGAGCCCCAGCCAACAGCGGAGCAACTGTGGGGCTGTAACAGCTCCTGGAGCAGAGCGAAGCACCATGTGCAACTCCCTTGGGGGCAGCAAGGAAAACCGTGACAGGAGCTGGAAGGTACTTGGAAATTAAGGGAGAAGACAGTTGTCTGCTAAGCGAAGAGAAAACACAGGGTAAGTGCGGCCGTGTGAGTTCTCGCTTGTGCTTACGTACACAAAGATGTGCAAACATGGGCAGTACTCAACACCTACAATCCTGAGCTAACCCACAAGTATGAAACGTAGAGGCCTCACACGGAGCAGAGGTCTGGTGGCTTCTGCATTTGTGTTACGCTTACAGGCGTGAGCCATTAGATAAGGTTGAAGAGTCAGGCCTTTCCTTCGTGAAAGCCTGGAAGAATAATTGTACTCTTTCCTCGGTGAGTAATAGCTGAACAAAGCAGAAGCTTACAGAGTGCTGCAGACTCTCCGAGCTGTGATTTACTCCTCAGCGTGCTCCTGGTTGTCAGCCTTGGGACTGGCTAATGCATTTATGCTCTGAGTATTCATGTCTTAAAGCTCGTGTTACAGCACGTGTCCTATTTAATAGGAGTGAAGATGCCTGCAAATTAGCCTGGTGTCTGAAAGTTTGCCCTTGTGCTTAGGTGCTTGTAGGCTGTACTCAAGTGCTGTTTAATCAAACCGAAGTGATCAGTGCACTGGCATTTCCAAACTAAAATACAGAAGTCACGAATGAAGCTGGCTGGAAAATACCCAACTGAATAGAAACAGCATCTGGGACAAGACAGAGTCGAGGCTGTTTCCTTGAGCTGAGAAAATGGCCAAGCCACAGCTGCTAGTCTTGTCTGGAGCAGACAGCTGGAGAAAACATTCTGCTATGCACTAAAGGCCAACTATTAGGATGCCATAGGACTCCCTAGCAGTCTGGCTTGCATAGCTGAACTCCATGTCCTGCTCTTGCCCTCCCCATGTACTGGTGCTAATCTTCAGGGTTAGGCAAGAGCAGAATTTGCCCTGCTGGCAAGCAACCGTGAAGCTCCTGATTTTCTAGCTGAATGATAAAGCGCTCATGAATATTATACCGCGATCCATGTGCAGAGGCTGTTGCCTGACACCTGCATGGCAACAGCAGCAACGAGACCAGGTCTGAGCGCCAAGCTTCGGTAAGTTACGTGAATGAAAGAAAAGGACGAGAAAAAAAAAATCCTGTGAGGTGTGGGTCTCCAGTGGGAGATGTGACTTTGAACACAAATGAAAGAATGAAAAGGATTTAAGCTGGCCTAGCATAAGCTAAACCCTTGCTCAAGGGAGCGTTGCTGCGTGGGTGCAAGAGAACACCTTCAAGTGAGTGATTCTTTTGATGCAAACAACGCCGTGATTCACGAGCGCCTTTCGAACAGGCAAACGATGTGCAGCTCTGCTGCTGGGTAACCGCACGGAAGCAGAAACCTCTCGGTGGAGGATCTGCCGCTCCAGTGCTCCCCATCGGTCAGCATACACACACTTCAGCCGAGCAGCGCTGGGAAATGGATCTGGGCAGGCAGGAGACACAGGAATTGAGCGTAAATCCGCAATTCTCAGTACCTCAGTAGTCAGAACAAATCAGAGGTCCTTGGATGAGGTACTCAGGGACAAGATTTAGATGATGAGATAATATTGGGTAGTAGGTTGGTGATAGTCTAGGTAGCAGGTTACAGGTTGGACTTGATGATCTCTATGGTCTTTTCCAACCTTGTTAATTCTGTGATTCTGTGATTCTGTGAAAATACATCCTTTTTTTTTCTTAAAAAACGGTGGTAGATTAGCAAAATGTTAAAACTCATCAAGAATATTAAACTTTAGACATGCTCATAGCATAGTATATGTCCCTTGTGGTAATTTTCTTTCTTTTTGGCATTTGAATAAGATCTTAATATTCAGAACTGCCCCAACGTTTTCTTCCTGTGGATTTCTGAGAGCAGCCGGATCTGGAGGTTAAACAATTGGAGCTTTTGAAAAGAGAATGGGTTGGGAGCACCAGTGTCATGATGCACAGCCGGAAAAGAATTTTTGCAACAAAAAAATCTGTTAATGAATTCGGAGTATTTATAGCTCTGTGAGCTTTCCTGCGGAGTTTATCTCCATGGGAAGTTATTAGCTCAAAAGTGAGCTTAGTCACAAGCCTCTTATAGGGAATATTTCTATTTATAATATTCTCATTTCAGTAGCTGGTGCTTCTATGCCATGATTATTTACTAGTTGAGGTGTCCAGCACTGCTCAGGTCAAAATTCATTCCTTTAGATAGAACCGTTTTGATGGGGAGCGAGTTATGCAACCGTGACAGGCAGAGGGACGCGTGCCAGATGAGGGTGGGATGGAAGAGGAGAGAGAGAGCTGATGAAGACCTATTGCTTGCTCAGTAACCCCGTACTTACACCCAGCAGCAAACCAGGGGTTCCCATGGCAAAGGGAGCAGAGTACCGGGAAATGGAGCAGCGATCACGTTGTGCGTGTTATTTCTTCATCCATTTGCTGGTTTATCTGTCGGGTGCTTTCCGAAGCCAACGTGCCTTTTGCAGCGCAGGGTGAGTGGGGGGTGTACATATGTCAGCACAGTAGAACAGCTTGGAGCGTGAACTGATATTAAGGCCATTCATGCGTGAGGTAATTTGTTTTCTAATAGCAGCAGAAAGCCTGCTTATGCGGCGGTGAGACGCCTGCCAGCCATCGGGGAATTCAAACACGGTTGTCGACTGGCTCTGCTAATAAAGACGACCTCACGCCCAGATGGATTTTATTGGGTTTAGGGCCCTGCAGAGCCTCCCTGTTTGTTGCCACTGCCACAGCGCTGCGACCTGAATCTTTCGGCTGTTTTCGCAGGCATCTTTCCGCAGCAAGTGGTGTCTGAAGAAGCCGTATCCATTCGAGCTGGAGCTCGTGGGGTAGGTCTGGCTGCATTGCTCCTGCTGGAATGCACCTGCAAGTGGCAGCTGCAGCAAAGGCCAGAAAAAGGTTTACGCTCTTTGGAGCTACTCGGTGTCTGATAATGCCCTGAGAATTGAGGAATACAAAGGACTGAGCCTGAGTAGATTTGTGACTAAGTAAAACTTGATTCTTCCATTCTAGTTTTAATACCCTGCTTGTATGTGCCTTCTGCACCCTTTTTTTAGGTTTCTCAGTGAGCTTTAACTTAGAGGAAGGCCTTAAGATCCAGCATTGTCTCGTGTCCAGGCTTTCACCCACCAGCACCCTCGAGTCCTTCTCTGCAGAGCTGCTCTCCATCCCATCATCCTCCAGCCTGTATCATTCCCAAACTGTCAAAAGACAGAGAACTTACTCTGCGTCCTTTTTTCCTCTCTTGTAGGGAGATATAAACACTGTCTCGGCTGTCCACATTCAGAGAGTTTATCTCTCAGTGCTTAGGCTGCCTTAGCAATTGCAGAATCGGTGAAGGCTTCAGTATCAGGCTCCCCACAAATCCAGCTCCTGCCCACTGTGGTTAAAGTCATTAGTGGAGCTCCTTTACCAAAAAGCTCTATAATACCCCTCATTTACTGTCACTGGGTGCTCTTAACTGTTGCTCGGGAGCCCTAAGGGTGTATTTTCTTTTATTAAATATGCTAAATGGCATTCCAGACAAGCTTTTGGGAAGCTGAGGTCGGCGAGTTCTTGGTGAGAGCACTGTGATTCAGAAAACCACAGCATCTCAGCTAAAGCCGATCCTGCAGTGCCTGAGTTTCATGCCATCAAATCTCTCAAAATAACAGATAGTTTGGGTTGGAAGGAACCTTGAAGATCTTCTAGTTTCAACCTCCTGCCATGGGCAGGGACATCTCCCACTACACCAGGTTGCTCCAAGCCCCATCCAACCTGGTCTTGAACACATCCAGGGATGGAGCAGCCACAGCTTCCCTGGGCAACCTGGGCCACACCCATGGAGTGAAGAACTTCTTCCTAATTTCTAGTCTAAATCTCCCCTCTTCCATTCTGAAGCCATTATCCCTCTGAAAGGTCAGATGGATGCACAGGCTGCCACTAGTTAGCTTGTCACAGGCAGATCTTTTATGTGATGGCTGCGCTGATGGATCCTTGCCTTCAGACGAAACATGATCTGCTAAGCCATTTCTCTGATGGTCAGCCTGAGAAATAAGACTCTTTACCTTCTTTTATCATCATGATGTTTCTTTCAAGACTAGAAAAACCTGCTACTATGTGAATGGTCCAGTGGTGCCCAGCTACAGGACAAGGGTTAATGGGCACAGACTGGAACCCAGGAGGTTCCACCTCAGCAGGAGGAAAAACTTATTTGGTGTGAGGGTGTTGGAGCCTGGCCCAGGCTGCCCAGAGAGATTGTGGAGTCTTCTTCTCTGCAGAGATTCCAAACCGGCCTGGACACTGCGATGCTGGGCCCCCTGCTCTGGGTGACCCTGCTGGAGCAGGGGGGTTGGACGAGAAGATTTCCAGAGGTCCCTACCGTGCTGGGATCCTGTGATCCTGTGAATGTGTGTTCCAGACATCTCAATCTCCATATCTTAAAGGTGGGGAGAAATCTTCCAGGCCACCCAAACCATGGTGTGTCAGCCCTGATAATGAAGAGGCAACAGCTCCAAACAAAACAAGGCAGTCAGCAATTTCCACCCCTGCTGTAAATCTCTTTGAATTGAAGCGTGTCAATGCCTTATGTGGAAATCTAAAATGAGGCAGGCAGGACTCAGGAGCAGACAGAATTTCATAGTTTTTTACACTCATCCCACACGGAACTGGCTTTAATTCTAGTTGCACGTGAAGATTTTTACCCCTCGGCCTTGCTGGTGTGTCATGTTGACATCAGCAGGAGCTGTCCTCAAATACATTTGTCCTCATACTGGTACTTTTTATAGATCCGGGATGCTTGCCACTCAAGGAAATTGTAGTTTCAGAGGAGTGATTCCTCTGTATAAGTCATTCTGTATAAGTCATACCCTGAGAAGATTAAGAAAAGCTTTAATCTGGCAGCATGACAGCTTTGCCCATAAGAAGCCGTGAGTATTTCTTATCCAATCTGACAGAAGAAAAGCCTCGTTTGGATTTTAATGAAAACCAGAATGTCACTAAATATAAATCCAAAGTTTAGCTGTCATCTATAGAGGAGACACTTCTCGGTGTAACCTCTGGATCGCTCTCATTGTTTGCCCTGTTTAACCCTCAGTTAAACAGTGTGTGGGACCGTATAAGCCTGCAGAAGAGCGGCAGCAATGTTTATTTCCTCTGACAAGCTCTGAACTGGTCCCTTGCTGACTCACAGTTGTGTCTGGAGGAACCCGTGGCAGGAAACATCAAACAATTCATACTTCTGTTTTCCAAGAAAAGTTAAAGCTTGAAGTGAAAGCGGATCATAGAATCATAAAACGGTTTAGGTTGGAAGAGACTTTTAAGGTCATTGAGTCCAACTGTTAACCCGGCACTGCCAGGTCATCACTAACCTATGTCCCTCAGCACCACATCTCCATGGCTTTGAAACCTCTGCAAGCATTATGGGGACTCCACTACTGCTCTGAGCAGCCTGGGACAGGCCTGGAGAGCCCTTGCAGGGAAAAAATTGTTCCTAACAAGCAACCTAAACCTCCCCTGGTGCAACTTGAAGCTGTTTCCTCTTGTCCTACCAATTGTTCCTTGGGAGAAGAGACCAACCCCCCCTGGCTCCAACCTCCTGTCAGGGAGTTGTGGAGAGCCAGAAGGTCTCCCCTGAGCCTCCTTTTCTCCAGGCTCAACAACCCCAGGTCCCTCAGCCGCTCCTCACCAGACCTGTGTTCTAGACCCTTCCCCAGCTCTGTTGCCTTTCTCTGGACATGCAAATATACAGCAGATTCCAAGATCTGTCCTGTCAAAGCTTCCGGCGTCTGCTGAGCCTTTCACTTGTGCAATGCTCAAGTTGTGCAAAGCCATTGAGGCAAAGCAGGAGGAGTTAAGGCACAAAAGTCAAGTGCTCCTGTCTTGCGGGCTGTCACTTGCCAAGAGAGGAACATCTGTATGGCTTCAGGGCAACCGCTTGGTTATCAGTCAATGCAAAGGAGCAGGCTCGCTTGTAGTAACAGCTGAGGTTTTGTAACTACCACCAAGCCTGAATTAAAAATCTGGTTATAAATGCCTGAGAGCTTAAGTAACTTGTTAGCTTTGTGATATCGAGTGTTTGATACTACAGATAATCCAGTGCCTCCAGTAATAGATAATGGTATTAAACTTTTACTTGTCCCAATCTTTCCCGACGCATTTAAAGGGGAAAAAAAAAATCTTCTGTGCTATTCCACACTTTTATGTGTTCCTTTTTATTCACTCCTTTATTTTTTGCTTGGAACTGGAAATTTAGTAGGAGGTTTGTCCCCCCTTTTTTTTTTTCCTGCTGAAGTTGATCAGTTTTTAAGTGCTGTGGAAGAAAACGGCTTATGCTGCAGGAGAGCCTGAACCTTCCCCCAAGGTTTGGAGGAAGCGAGGTCATTGTTTGCTGAGCTGACAATGGGGCTGGGCTCTCCAAAAGCCAAAGGAGCACTTCAGGTGGTAACGGGCCACCTCACAAAATTGGATCTTAACTCTTTATAAGCTGGAAGAACACAGGATGGAAAGAATGTTTTCCTCTAGAGTTGGTGTTTTGATGTGAGCTTTTGTCTAAACAGGCACAGAACTCCAACTGAAGAAAGCACTTGAATAAAAACTGTTTAGTGGGCACCGGACTAGTCACTAACTCAAGACTACTTGCTGCTTCCAGCTAAATCATCAGAGCCAAGACCCTCTGTGACGGAGGTTACTGGTTGACTTCAGTCGGTGTCTTACCCCAATGGCAGCACTTTTCCTGGAACCCATGAGCTGTTGTAATAAGTTCACCCTGCTTGGACTTAGCAGCATAAACCTTTGGCACCCTTTTGCAATCCTGGCTGTGCAGCTTGGCCCTATATTGGGCTGATTTGTTGAGTTTATTTGAAAAAATGAGGAACTTGTGACTAAATGTCAAGTGAAGCCCTGAAGTGTGTGTGTAGTTCCTCAAGGGTTAACATTTGAGTCCCTTGCAGCACTCTGAATCATTTTCTTGGCAGAAGTGACTGTCTGTACCCCAGCTTGGAAGTATTGATTTAACCGCAGGACTGTTATCTTGAAGTTTTTGAAGACCTAGCCTCCTGTCTCACACTCTCTGATCCTCACTTAAAGGCCCGCTTTGCTGTGAGCCAGCTGAGAACTAAGCCCCAGAAATGCTTTGTAGAGGCACTTCTTGTTCTGAGCAGGACTTGCCGTGTGTTCGTGGCTAAGGATTTGCACTTGCTCCACTCTCACTCTCCAAGGATCTCGAACTCAACTTTGCTACTCCTAGTTGCAGATTTGTAGTCTGAGGGAAGCTTGGTGAGGAAAACTTCATTCTCAAATGTGAAAGCTGACGTGAAAATGTCACTTCAGTGAATAGAAGAAAAGTTTAAAGGGACTGTTTCTCAATTATCGGTCATAATCTTTGAAGTGCAAAGCTCAGTGACTAAGGCTTCTATACTCAACGGTCTCGAAATGATCTGAAGCTGGGAAAATGTATTGAGCCACCTTAAAATCACAGATTTGTTTTGGGTTGGAAGAGACTTTTTAAGATAATTGAGTCCAACCATTAACCCAGCACTACCAGGGCACCACTACCCCATGTCCCTTAGCACCACATCTCCACGGCTTGGAAACCCCTCCAGGGATCACGGGGACTCCACCTCTGCCCTGGGAAGCCTGGGACAGGCCTAGAGAACTCTTATGGGGAAGAAACTTTTCCTCACGTTCAACCTAAACCTCCTCTGGTGCAACTTGAGGCCATTTCTTCTTGCCCTATCACTTATTCCTTGGGAGCAGAGCTCAACTCCACCTGGCTCCAACCTCCTGTCAGGGAGTTGTGGAGAGCCAGAAGGTCTTCCCTGAGTTTCCTTTTCTCCAGGCTCAACCACCCCAGGTCCCTCAGCCGCTCCTCCCCACACTTGTGCTCTAGACCCTTCCCCAGCTCTGTTGCCCTTCTCTGGACATGCTCCAGCCCCTTAAGGTCGTTCTGGGATTGAAGGGCCGAAAACTTAAGCGTAGCATTTTTCTCACAATCATAGTTTACCAACAGCAAGTCCGAGACATGTTTTGCTTACATGATGACCCATTACCACCACCTCTTTATGTGGGCTCGTCCTTGTCGCTATTCCTCCACGGCTGCTTCCTTTTCTCATGCCTGCAAAGATCTCTTTCTGCACTGGTGTGTGTATACCACTGGTAGATAGTGTCTAAACATCTGCAGTTGAAGGCTGAGAGACTACTCCAAGCACCCTATCACTGAACAGACCCAAAGTCGTGCCTGACCTAAGAATGAAGTTAAATAGTTCTGCTCTGGGAATCAGCTCTGTGTGGGACTAGACCTTATTCAAGTCTGGATTGCTTCACTGTTTGAAAAAAATAATTAAAATTTAAAAAATCACTGAACTGGGCTGAAGTGTAACCATGAGCAGTCGAGCTATTTAGCTGGAGTGCTTCGTACAGAGCACTGACAGCTTCATAAGAACTTCCATAGCTCACGTTTTGTCCCTTCCCTCCACAGAGGGGAAATGTCCTTATGTCCATTTTCTCTTCTTTTCGCGCTAAGCTAACGGAATCGAGCGGCTTGTAGGCTGTGCAGGAAAAGAATAAGCAATTTAGTTAGTGCACTTTATTTTCCCCGTACTCTGATAGCGAGGTACTCCTCGTCGCTGCGAGCTGATGAATACTTACTATGCAAATGCGATGAATTCTGCATAAGCTTTTGCATAATTCTGCATAAGCTCCAGTGTGTGTTCTCCTGCAAGTGACACTAATGCCATAAAGGACGAAGCTGCGCCAAAGGTGAGGGCTCTGGGTGCCATTTGACTGCTTGCTGCTGGCGAGCTTCCAGCCTCACCGGCATCGCTGCCTGCGAGCAGGGTGAGAATAGGTCTAAGCAAATAACAGTGTTTGTCCCAAGCTTGAAGTACTTTGAGCTTATGGCCTGGGAAGAAGAAAAAGCCTTTTATTGTCAAATCAGATTGCATAAGGGAACTCATAAAAACTAACGGCACAAGGGCAGGGATTGTCCCCCTGGACTGGGCACTGAGGAGGTTATGCGTTGAATCCTGGGTTCAATTTTGGGCCCCTCACTCCCAGAAGGACTTTGAGGGGTTGGATCATATCCAGAGAAGAGCAACGGAGCTGGGGAAAGGTCTAGAGCACAAGTCTGGTGAGAAGCAGCTGAGGGACCTGGGGTTGTTGAACCTGGAGAAAAGGAAGCTCAGGGGAGACCTTCTGACTCTCCACAACTCCTTGACAGGAGGTTGGAGCCAGGTGGGGTTGGGCTCTTCTCCCAAGGAACAAAGAATAGGAGAAGAGGAAATGGCCTCAAGTTGCACCAGAGGAGGTTTAGGTTGAACATGAGGAAAAGTTTCTTCCCCAGAAGCATTCCCCAGGTCTGTCCCAGGCTACCCAGGGCAGGGGTGGAGTCCCCATGACCCCTGGAGGGGTTTCCAAGCCGCGGAGGTGCTGAGGGACCTCTGGTGCCCTGGCAGTGCCTGGGGAATGGTTGGGCTTGATGATCTTGAAGTCTTTTCCAACCAAAATGATCCTATTAGTTGTCCATCGAACTGTTCTGATCTGCGTTGCAGGCAGCACTGGCTGCACACCCAGCACTGCTGACTGCTGCTGTGTCATAGAAGGCTTTTTGTTAGAGCCCAGGCTCCCTGGATGGGGTTCAATGAAGCTGCTGAGCCATGAACAATTCAGGTTGAGGTGACCTAGTGTTACAGTTCAGAGTCCCGATGTTTAGTCTATTTTTATCTCGTTACCCGCTGGTGCAAAGTATGTGGCTTTCTAGGTGTGCTTGTGTCACCTGCTCTGGCCGTGCAGTTTGTCAGCCGAGTGTTAATAACTGCATGAGTCTGTGCAGCCTACGCTGGGTGACATAAATACCAGTCCAGAAGCTGTTCACGTGTTTGACCTGGTTGGTGATGAGGCACGTGAAGGTGTTGGGGGCCTGTTGTCAGTTGAATAACTAGTTCACTGCATAAAGGTGAGAAATTGGTGAAAAGAAATAGATTCTTTGACTAGTTACTTAGGCTTATTCTAACCGTTGGTAGCTTTCTGGCTTGAAGTTGATATATGTGATTTTAAAAAAAGCTCTGAATAAGTATTTCCTTATTTGCACAGTGCAGAGATATTGTTTTTTCTCAGAGGGAAAGAATCTGCACCAAAGCTAGCAAAAGCTGGAGCCTGCATTAGCACCTGCTGCAGGACAGTGAAGGGTAAAGAAGACAACACTTCCATGTTGGTACAGTTGGAGAATGCCTTGGTACTGTTCATCTCATGACAGAAATGTTTACTGGGAAGCTCTCTGCGTGTGTAGTTGGAGAGGAGATGCTGCTTGCTATTGCCCAGAGTTACCTGCTTTGACTTCTCCAGGTTGGTGTGGGTATTACCTTGTAGAAAGGGAAATAAGGAAAATGAAGAAGGAGGAGTGTGGTGGAGGATGATGAGAGCAGGTAGGGGAAGGACTGTATTAGGTCACTGCTGGCCTCTAAAAAGGAGCATCGCTTGGCTGCACAGCTTCCGTAACACAAGATCAACAACGTGCAGTGCTGCTGGGAGGACAAGAAAGGCTGTGGCAGTCAAGTGTAAAGGTCATTCTGAGAGCAAATGACTTTGCCATGCTCTGAGCTGGGATAGTTTTGTCTCTAGAACTTTTGCTTTTACAATTCAGCACCTCAAAGCACGAGCAATAGTGAAGCACAACTTTCCAGTGCAAGTATGTGCATCCTGGGGATGTGACGAAGGATTGCCTTTGTGGATTTCCAGGGAAAATACTTCAGGGACTTGAATGATCCAAGCAAATCTTTTGAGTTCACTGAGGAGCTAAAGACCCATGGTGCTGTGTGGTGCAGCATGCAGAGAGAAAGGGCTTTGCTAAGAGTAAAGCCAGGAACAGAAGAATAAAAGTATTGTCCTTGGGCTCAAAACAGGCTAGTCAGGATCTCAAACACGACACAGGAATGGGAAGTGTGAAAGTGAAGCTGCCATCCCACTAATGAAGTGGAATGGCTGGTATATGGAGTGAGAATCCCCACATGAGACTCATCTGGGTGCTCGGCTTGAACTGCAATCTTGTCAGCAAGTTATTGCTTCTGGCTCTTCAGGAAGGACTGGAATCAGGAGGTATCAATGACTGGAAACAGCTAGGATGGACATAGGGGGATTTTGGTGTCAGTGAAGGGGGAGGAAAGAATAGATATTTGCTAGTAGTGAGGTAGGAGAACTAGTGTTACAGTGAGCAGATCAGCTTTAAAGGGTAGTCTTTGCTTTTTGAACAATAATGGATTATTTTTCACTATGTATCAGTTATTTATTGAAAAATCAGGATTCTCTTTCAATGAAGAGGGACTGGAACACGTCCCCTTGCTGCTTGCCTTACATGGCTCCAGGGCAGGTGAGCTGGTTGGTATAAGCATACTACAAAGCCACTTCACTGACAGGAACATCTAGAAAAATCAGTTTAGGAAAAGATGTTGATGGTGTGGAAGGGAGCAGAAGGATGAGATGTAGCTGTAGGAGAAATGTGAGCAGAAATTCATCTGTGTGAGGATGGCAGAGAGGGCCCCAAGCCGCAGAGACACATTCCCCATGACATGGACTTTTCTTCCTGCTATTTAATTTGTTAAATGCAAATTTGTCTCCATCTCTGCCAAGAGTTCTGAGTTTTCTGAACAGGAGGGCATGCCTATAAAGCAGTTTGAGAGACAGAGGTTAGAAGGCAGGTCAGACCAGGTCATGGGTAAAAAGCTGAAGACAAACTGAGATTGAGCAGAGGAGGGTTGGAGAAGGAAGAAATGACCAACAGGAAATGAAGCCTCAACAATAAACCTTATCCTGAAAAATGCCAGATTGTTTTTCATTCCAGTACGAGTATCTGTCTTGGTTCTCAGGGTAGGACTCCATTTGGTGGGATAGTAAAGAAAACAACTAGTTCTCTGGGGAAAGCGTGACATGCCAGATGTCCAGGCGCTGGGTGAAGTGCTGTGCTCTTCCTGCTGAAGTCAGATTTAAAATACATCAAATACAGATATCTTGGACTAAAGACTGCTTGGAATTTATTCTTGGAAGAAATGACTGCTATGGACCAGAGAAAGACGTGTGCTGTCTCATGCCCGTGAAGCCACCTGGGGCTAGAGCCCAGGCCCCATTGCACCAAGTGCTTCTGCAGCTCCCTCAGCTGGGTGATGATGTGTGGTGCTCACTGTGGTCCAGTTTCTGCAACTTTATCCACTGCTAGACAAGAGGAGTCATGAAACTAAAGAAAAAGAGGGAGAGAGCTGCTTGTAGTTCCCAGTGCTCCCTTGAGACCAAGGTTTACTTGCTTTATCTCTTGATGTAGCAGCGGTGCTCACAGGCTGTGGTTTCCTTGGGTGGATATTGGTGTCACAGTTACTGGAGCATCTCTGTGCTGAGGAAAGGCTGAGAGCCCTGGGGCTGTTGAGCCTGGAGAAGAGCAGCCTGAGAGGGAAGCTGAGCAATGCTGAGCAAGAGCTAAAGGGTGGGGGTCAAGGGAATGGGGCCAGGCTCTTTTCAGAGGTGTCCAGTGACAGGATAAGGGGCAACGGACACAAACTGGAACCCAGGAGGTTCCACCTCAGCAGGAGGAAAAATTTCTTTGGGGTGAGGGTGTTGGAGCCTGGCCCAGGCTGCCCAGAGAGGTTGTGGAGTCTCCTTCTCTGCAGAGATTCCAAACCCACCTGGACACTGCGATGCTGGGCCCCCTGCTCTGGGTGACCCTGCTGGAGCAGGGGGGTTGGACCAGATGATCTCCAGAGCTTCCCTTTCAACCCCCACCGTGCTGGGATTCTGGTATTCTGAGATTCTGTCAGATGCTTTTGTGGAGAATAACAATTACATGTTAGCTTGTGTGTAACAGTCACGGCTCACTGAATTTTAACAGTCTCATCAGCTGGAGCACAAAGCTCTTTAAAAACCACACATTCCCCTTGTAAAAACTTTGTTCAGAAATGACCTTGTTGCCTCACTTAGAGCAGAAACCCACAAGATTCAGCAGTAATGGTTTATAGCACCACTGTGGGTTTGGATGCTGCCTGGCTCAGTATTATATGTATTCAAAGGCACTGAGACAAAATGCAAACCATTGATACTCTTTCCATGCGTTTGGAGGACTAGGTTTTGATCACTAAGAGTTGGATTGAGGACTAAGGTTGGCATGTGAAGATGTCTGAGTGAATTTAATAATCATTAGGAACAGTAATATGTACTTCAGTTTACAGTAGGAGAGCTAACTTGCAGTTCTTTTGAAAGAATGGGAGAAATTGTTCTCTTTTTCTGGTACTGGCTGAAGAGTTAAAGGCTCTGTCAGGCAGCTTCAGCTTGAGAAGGTCATTGTACTTCCTGGTAGGTGACAACCTTGGGCTCCAGAAGATCATCTGGAGGAGAAGGGAAGATGGAACAAGGAGGGGAGATAGAACACAGAGGGGAGATGGAACACAGAGGGGAGATGGAACAAGGAGGGGAGGTGGGACGAGGGGGGGAGATGGAACACGGAGGGGATATGGAACGAGGAGGGGAGATGGAACACAGAGAGAGAACACAGAGAGGAGATGGAACGAGGAGGGGAGATGGAACACAGAGAGGAGATGGAACGAGGAGGGGAGATGGAACACAGAGAGAGAACACAGAGAGGAGATGGAACACAGAGGGGATATGGAGCAAGGAGGGGAGATGGAACACGGAGGGGATATGGAGCAAGGAGAGGAGATGGAACAAGCCTCAGTTGCCCATTTGGTTGTTGTCAGCAATGTAAGATGAGGAAATCTGAGCGTTGGGGTTGACAAACGATTTCACTCTCTAGGCATGAGAAGGAAGGCAGCTTGGTTTGTTTTGTCAGCTTTCTGTATATTAGAAACATAAACCATGATGTGACAGTGCTCTTAGAGAAATTTGAGTAATTTCTTTTGGCTTCCTGGTCTTCTCTGGTGCCTTTACAGCCCTTGCAATCACAGGGTGCCACTGGGAGGATTAAGTCACGATCTGCCCAACTTTGACACAAACTCAAATGTATGAGGCTTCCAGGATATCATGCCAGGACATGCCAGAGAAGCTCTAGGAAGATGGAAATGCTTGTGGTTTTATTAAGAAATGGAAGGAATGCAGAGTATTTCATTTCAATAAATGTCAATCTCTAGCTTCCGCCTCACAACTGCTGAGACAATTTCCTCTGCCTCGAGCAGAAGTCTGGAAGGATAACAACCAAACTAGAGAACGTTGGCTACCAACCTCTGTCATGACATGGAGGAAAATAACATATCGATGGGTTTTCTTTCCAGTAATTCCATCATCTTCGAGATGCTGACACAGAAGTAGAAAAAATCCTGGTTAGTAATAGAAAATAAAGGAGCTTTTACCTTTCAGAAGCCGAAGTTCACCCTGGATAACAAGGTAGCACGTAGTGCCCTCGGGTGCTTACTACACAGCAGGGCAACAGTAAATTAAACAGAAAAGGGCCCAAACTCTGCAAATGTAATTCGTGTGCATCTTCAGCAGAAGAGATGGGGTCAAAACGGTGGGAGGAGAGGGGAGGGGCGTAGAGAGAAGGAGGAAAGAGGCAGAGGGATGGCAGTGAAGTATCAGAGAAGCTGAACTCCTTCCCCAGTGATATTTGCAGCCACGATGAGGAGTACTTTGTCCTGCAAGAGTTGTTTCAACCCAATAAATATTTCCCTAGGTCAGGGTGTCCTTCACCAGCTTCTCGCTGGAAAGTTTTTGGGGCTTTTTACACTGTATTTGTCATCTGTGGCCAGAATTATGTCTTGTCATCTGATCTCAGTGCTTACCTATTGCTGGCTCTTGCTGGCAGAGCCAAGTACCCACTGTGTGTCTACCTGACTGGTGAGTGGGGACGGGCCTCTGTAGTCACCCCAGAGAATGGTTTGGGTTGGAAGGGACCTTTTAAAGGGCATCATCACGTTGCAGAAGTAGCTGCCTGCTGGGAATGCCTGAGGTTTTGGCCTTCTTTGCTGTCAACTGGAGTTTGCAGCTCTGTGGCCAAACAGTACCCAGACAGCGAAGGACATTTTAATACCAAATCCACGAACAAATCAATTTACTGCAGTAAGCTACTTAGGGGGCCCATCTGGTAGCTGCTAATTTACAGACTGGGCCATCTGCCACTAGCACAAGCTGGGAAGACGAGAAAAGTTACCCAACATAGCCAACAGTTTAGCTTTGTTTTCTTCCCCGCCCCCACAACAACCCCCCCCCCCAACACCGTGTTTTGTTTCATCGCTAACAGACAGCAACGGCAGCGGTTTCTGCTCCGAAATCCAGATTTCTCAAACCTTGGTTAATCTGGTACGGCTGGGAGAGGCTGCTGCTGTGACTCAGCAGTTGGCCCTGGCTATGGCGGTGCAGCGTTGAAGCTGCTGACAGCAGGATGGTTTGAGAAGCTGCGTTTCTACGCCCAGCGCCTGCATATTTTAGCTCGACGTGACAGGGTATGTGGAAAACGTATTTTCAATGTGTGTTATTAAAGCCTGGAGTTGCAGAGCGCCTTCTGCTCTGGTGGAAACAAAGAGAGGAGGCTGCGTGATACGGAGAGCAAAGCTGGGAAGAGCTGCAGACTTGTTCTCTGTTTGAGTTGGTTTTGACCACGTGTGGGGAGCGAGAGATGGGGGCAGGCGGCAAATTCTTCAGTAAAGGTCAGCTCCAAAGAGCAACAATTCCGCAGTCCTTGCAAAATGTGCCGTGTCAGTGTGGGGTCAGTCAAATTCTGCTGGTGCGCAGGAGGCCGTGAGGACCAGCTGCCTGGGTCTGGACTAGGACGTGTCTCCTGGCTCTATGCTGCTGATGTGTTCCTCAAGGCGGGCAGCGCTTGCCGGTGCCTCCCTTCAAATGAGAATGGAAACCAGGCCCCAGCTTCAGCTGCGAGAGTGGCAGCGCTTCGCTGACGTTGTGCCCGTGCAATCTGGACCCTTCGTTAAGGCTGGTTTAATTTCTCATACTGTGTGGCACCCGTCTACGCCAATGGTCGTCTGCTCTGCTTGGGCGCTCTCCCCTGCATGAGTGAGCTAATGGTTGGTTTTGTTCAAGGTCTATGTGACGAGGTGCCGTCATCCGCTCTTGGCGGATGCCAAATCGCACGGCGCCTATAACTTGGACACAGTTTTCTGTTTGAAGATGATGTGGTGAGGCTGAGCTAAATGACTTCCTACCGTAGAAGATTCTAGCTAGGAAAAGCCTGAGTGTGAGTGCCCTCTCAGACTCTTAGAGTTTTCCTTTGAGGATGGGTTGCTGTGCCCTTCAAAAAGGGTTTCAATTTAAGCAGCGCTTATTCTGTGCTAGGTGGGTAATATTTTAGGCACTGGCAACCTGAGCAGTAGAAGTGGTGGCGTACAGGATTTAAGTATTCTTCAACTGCTAGCTGTACAGATGGTGAAAACCAAATCAGCGCGATAGACCCTGAAGACCTTGTGAAGGTTTGACCCTGAGAACTCCTTTGGGCTCTCCTGGATTAAGACGGCAGGTCATCCGAGGAGGGGAAAAACCTCAGCCACAACAAAGCCCGGCAAAACCAGCTTTTTTTATGTTGACGTGGCAAAGACCTGAAACCTTTCCTTACTTTGTATGACCGCCGGTATTCTGCCTCGTGGGACAAAGGCTTGCTGCGGGAACTTGGGGGCTGCAATTTCTTTTTCATCTAAGCGTGCTTCTCCCCACTTACTGTGATTGAATGTGGTATCCTTGGGGGGCACATTAATTGAATTCTCTCTCAGCCTCTGCTCTAAGAACTGGGAGGGCCCAGAGGAGAGATTACCGATAGGGGTCCTGTGGCTAATGTGATTAAAAATTATTTGGCTGCGGAAGAGAGAATGTTGTTGTTCTCTGTTGTATTTCTCTGCAGAGAGATAACACTGATGCCGACTACAGAAGCGACAGGTCATACATGTTTAATTTGAACAGCTATAAAAAGAAACTTGCAGTAGGGCTGCACGTTGGGAATTTAATAAATAAAAGTTATTACGGTGGCTTGATATAATCCCAAGGATATCTCTTCCTGTACTCTTCTTAGAACCCAAGCTATCAAAAAAACCTCAAACCAAACCGAGCTAGGAAGTTGTTAAGAGCAGATTAGATCTGAAAGGCAGAATTATTTCTCTTTTTTTTTTATGATGGAATTTGGGTGCTGAGTGTTGATCTGGTTTGTCCTCGCAAAGCACCCGTGTCAATCCTGCCAGACTATTTTATTATAAAACAACCAACCCAAGGTTACCCTGGGTCTCCTCGCAATGGGTGTGGTGGGTGCTATCAGCTCTTGTTATCTCTTGATGCTTCCCCATTGGAGTTATAATGTCCATGGTGGCTTTTTGTGGGATTGGAAAGATCCTCCAGGTGCAGCTGTTTGGGTTAACACAGCCGAGAAGACTCAGGCTCTGCCCCAGCTGTAGCTTGTTCCATACAAGGCTATAAATGAGACTGAAAAGGGGCAGGCTGCTGTAACAGAGGCACAGGAGAGAAAGGGGGAGTTAGTGCTCCTGAGACCTTGACCTGACTTTTTACTGTGTCCTGATTTATCTTGCAGGAGTCTAAGGGTGAGTTTCATATGCCTACTCTGTTAGGATGCTCCTGGAGGACCTCCTTGGCCAGATGCTGGGCTCCCTGGGCCTTGCTGCTGTTGGGTGATCTGAAGGGCTCCAGGATTTTGTGATGATCCACTGACTCTGCCAGAAGATGCTTTAATATTTTGTGAATTAGGCCTGAATGTGAAGACAGGAAGGCAGGTACACATTCCCCTGTAAGCCTGAGTTCTGCAGGATTACAAAATGCCTATTCGGGGGTTAGTCTGTTTTATTGAAGTTGGTGGTTTGCTTTTGCTTGGTTTGGTCAGGAATGTGTTTTTGGGAGGGGCATCTACACCTCCTGCAGTGTTTGAACCTCAGGAAATTGGCAACGGCGCCAGGCTGGGACTTCTTTCTTCTGCAGTTCTACAGCTTGTCCACCTCTCTGAGTGTACCCAGTGAGTATGACGTTGCTGAAATGCTAAAACACCTGTGGCAAATTAATCTTAGCTATTTCATTAGTGCACTAAGGCAAGGAGGTGGATGGAGATACCGCAGTGGACTTTCCATCTATCAAAGTAACCTGAATACCTGCCCAGGGCTTATAGCATTGGAGTGTTTTTAAGTTGGAAATGATGGTACTTGGGGCTTCAACCTCACATGTGTGGGTTCTGCTGGTGTTCTGCGTGGAGAATGGACCAACGTAAGTTCCTTACATTACGTGCTCTAGAAGATAGTCCCCAGGCAAACAAAGTTCTTTTGTCTTTTGAATAACTCGATCCCTGACTTATTTTTGTGGTTATTGCTTTTCTTATCGTCAGCTGCTTTGCTCAGTAAAAATTCAGGCGTGTCCTAAACTTGTGCTTTTCACCTTCACTTTGAAACTTTCTTGCCTTGTTTTATGGAAGGAGTAAAACCTTGCCACGTGTAATATATCTCAAAGCCTTGAGCAGCGAGCAGAGATCTATGAAAGCGCAACTCCAGCTTCTGAACCTCAGGGATTTTTACATAATGAGGAGAAAAATCTTTGCAGGAGGTGAAACGTACCTTGAAAAACTGCTTAAGAAAACAAGTCATTTCCTCATGCAGAGTCTAAGCTCCTCTGTTTGTTTGAGGGTTTTTTAGAGGATTATTGCTGCCTGTTTGTCACTAGGTCTGTGTGTTTCAGCTTGTAAAATAATCATGTAGGAACTCAAGGGATTGGCAGTGCAATCATCGGACAAGTTTTAATAACACGGTGTCTGTTGTCTTTGAGCTGGCCATCACTCTCTTACTTTACTGGTTCCATTGATGCTGAGAGCAACAAAGTCCCAGCTGGTGATGCTTGGCTTTCAGGTACCTGGAATGTTCCATTAGAGCTTTCCTCTTTCTTGCCTTAGGAAATAGATTTAACTTGGTCTAACAAAGAATTCCAGGATCTTCCTGAGGCCAAAGAAAATTGGTTCGACTTGTGCTGCTCTGAATAGAAATGCACATCTTGGAGGCAAGTGTGTGTACAGTGGGGTAATGGATAATCTTCCTGGTAAATAAATGGATGAGATTGAAGTCTTAGACCCAGACCCAGGTGAGAAGCGCTTTGTTTGTCTGTTCAAAGGCGAAATGCTGTGCTTGGTTTAAGGTGAAGCACGGGGGAATTAAAGACTCAGCTGGGTAAGACAGAGGAAGCTGGTGTGAGACTTGGTGCCATGCGTAAGGTAGACGAACCTGCTGTAATTTCCTGTCTTCCTCTCTTGGCACTGGTTTTCTGCACTGATATGAGTAGAGTGTTAAGCATTGGCAACTGGTAAAGCTGGGCAGGAATGAGAAGGGAACAGGGCTTGGTTGGAGAATGTGGTTGAAGTTGGGTGCTGAGCCTTTGTTTCAGAGGCTGTGAGCAGTGAGCTCTTAACTGCAGTTAGGTTTAGAGATTGGAGAATGCTTCCCCTAGCTTGGTAGAAAAATGTCCTATGTAGCAGTGTGACTGATTTTTAGGGCTGGTGGAAATCTTGAAATGAAATAGTTCAACCTAATGAAGTAATGCGATGTTTTAATAAAGCTGCCAGGAAAGGAGTAAGGACTCCAGTTATGTTCATTACTGCATAGAATAAATCTTTCAAGCTCTGCACAGAAACAGGCAGAGCAGAAAGCAAGCTGAGGTGCCTCTTTTTAGGCTCAACCACAATCAAGACTTTAAGGCTGACCACTCCACCTGTGATGGGCTGGAGCTGTTTTGGGCTTGGTAAGGTTCGGATGAGTTGTTCTGGGTCCTTAAATGCAGCATTTTGCATGCTCTGTGCTTTTCGGATGGTGTCTGCCCCCCTCAGCAGGTTTCTCTTCCTACTGTTCCATGTGGTGGCCCTGAGAACATCAGGGCTACCTTCTGGCTGCAATTAATAATTTGGATTTATGATGCTTGTGCAAAAGCTGTGAAGAGAAATCATCTTCGATGGCAGGTTGGTGGGGTCAGACCATTGGCTTGGTCGTGCACTAGGAAGGGAGGCATCTGGCAGTAGGAAGGAAGACGGTATTTTCTGTGTAGTGAATATTGTTGCTTTGTAATTGAACTTTCTTTTAGCTTTGGGTTTTCTTTTGTAAGTAGTCCAATTTTTGCATTTGTAGGTTTTCCTAGGGAACTTTGAAGTGTGATTTAAAGCCAAATCAGATTTTATTTTTTTTCCACTCAACTGTCAGTCAGTTGACTGCACTTTGTCGACTAGGTGATGAATGCCTTTAATTTCAACTCCCGAGAAAAGGTGGCACTTTTTGTGCTGTTTCTGTTCAGCTTTAAAGAAGGAGCTTTATGAGCTCTCCTGACTCAAGGTGCACAGTGACCCCTACCTGGCTCCAACCTCCTTTCAGGCAACTGAGAGTGAGAAAGTCTCCCCTGAGCCTGTTTCTCCAGGTTGAACAATCCCTGGTCCCTCAGCTGTTCCTCATAAGGCTTTTTCTCTAGGCCTTTCAGATACACTAAATGTTCCTTCTTCAATCAAGGGTCTGTCCATGGCCAACATCTTCTCTGAACTGTAGCCATTTAATCAGAATTTTTTCTACAAGCAGAGCTAACGTGCAACATCATCTCTACTTGGAGTGTCCAGAACTGAACCAGATGCTGCTGAAGGCGAACTGACTTATCTGTTCTCTTCAGGGGGGTTTGTTTCTGAGCTCTGAGAAAGGCACATCAAAAGCTGCAGATAATCAGCATTCCTGTCCTGGGAGGAGGAGACGATAAACTCCATGTTATTGGCATTTCCAGTCACGGAGAGGACTGGGTGAGGGTTTGGGTGAGATTTGCCAGCTGTTCAGTCCATGGAGGAGGCACAGGCTGCAGAAGTTTTTTCTGCATGAGCTAGGATCCAGGCCTGGTCCTAACTCGGAGTCTTTGTGATCACTAGTGGGACAGTGTCACTATGTGGGTTTTGCTTAATGTCACAGCCATCCTCACTCTGAATGACAGTATTGTTTGGGCTGAAAGGGATAATCTGGACCACACCTCCTACTGAAGCAGGGTCACTGAGACCAGGCTGTCCTTGAGTGTGCCCAGCTGGGATTGAATATTCCCACATGTGAAGACTCCAGAACTTCTCTGGGCACCCCCTTCCAGTATTTGGCTTCCTCAGTGCTGTTTCATGGAGTTGTCGAGAGCAAGAATGCCTCCCCTGAACCTCAACACCCCCAGGTCCCTCACTGCTCCTCACCACACGTGTGCTCTAAACCCTTCCCCAGCTCTGTTGCCCTTCTCTGGACACGCTCCAGCCTCTCAAGGTCCTGCTGGGAGTGAGAGGCCCAAAACTGAACACCAAAGGCTGATGTTACTGAAGTGCTGACTTAGTGATCACAACTTCGGTGCTGAGATTATGAGCTATAAATTCAATAATATCAATAGAAGTTACTGTGAACACAGTGTAACTCACACTTGGAGCTGAAATCCTACCATGGTGGGAGTACAACAAGGAAACACGAGGTTAGATGTTGTGGGTCGAGGACTGTAGCTTGAATTTCTCTTACCAAGATGTGTCCTTGCAAATGCCTATTTAGTGTTACCCAGAAGTTGGCATGATTTGTGTATTTACAGATTCTGATCGTGTTTCAGAGGAAGAGCTTTAAGGGTAGAGTCCCCTATCTCAAACCTGCCATTTGAAAGCTCCGTTATATTTAGCTTTTATTTTTTTATTACTGGCAACCTCAGCAGTTGAAATTGGACCTTGGGGCTTCAAAGCAGCTGCTTGGTTAAGGAAGCATCACTGAATAAAAGCTCCCTGCTCTGCTCCCCTCCCCCTGCTCTTCTGCGCTACCAGCTGTGTCAGCCCAGCAGCAAGGAAGGCAAGTTGGCCTTGAAGTGAATCTAAAGAGGAAAAGCGAGTGAGAAGAGGAGAGGTGGAGTTTAGCCGGCTCAATGCAATAGCAGCCCGCAGCGTGGGAAGATGAGAAAGCAGAAGCAAAGAGACTGAGGCTTGAATCTCTGTGTGGGTGAGCTCTGTGGAGCAAGGTCTGAATGGAGGGGAGGGCCAAGGAGTTTAAAGACTGAGCACACTCAGTGAAAAGGCAGGGATTACACTCAGCTTTCTTTCTGGAATAACAATCAAAGGAAAAAGGTAAGGGGGACAAGGAGGAAGCGAGCGAAATCGGCGCCAAATTCCACTTAAAATATGAGCCTGTCACCAAAAAAAAAGGGACTGAGACAACCCAAAATGTTTTTGGTGTAGCACAGGAAGCAAGAAACAATAACCAAGCACGTGAGAATAACAGAAGCACGATACTCGTGTTTCACGATATCCTTATTTTGGTTGTGTAACAGCTCTAAGCTGTCACTGCCAATACTTGACTTTAATCCTTAGTGCAGCCCAAGTGTTAGGCTATTTCAGAGCACAAAAGTAACTGGCAAATACATTCCCCTTTTTTCCTTACTTTAACTCTTTTCTTTTGTTAAGAGATTAGCAGAGACCTGGAGACAACAGGATGACATTTACTTTCTCTAGCACTCCTGGCTTCAGTAGAGAACACCGTGGCTTTCAGCCAAGTCTAACACATTCAAGTTGAACTCCACATATTTTCGGCAGCTTGAGGTAAATAAATCAGAATCTTCAATGCACTCTCACAAGGTCACTTTGAACTGCTGCAAGTGACTTGTCTGCAGCTTGGAAGGCTTAGAGGGAGTTGAAAGTATGTACAGAAGTAAACAAAATTGAGGAAAACCTTGTTTATACCTTCTAGGGTAATGCAATAGCTCGTCTGCAGTCCCACTTGGTTGGTAGTACTGCTGTTATACATGCAGCAGTCACCTGAGATCGCTTGTGGCCCTTACCTGGCAGCAAGGGAGGTTTCCCTGCCTTTGAATGAGGAGAAAGTGGAGCACGGAAGCAGCTCGCTCAGCTTTTCCATGGTGGTTGAAGCAGGTACTTAATGTGGGGTCCCATGCCCCAGCCAGCATCTTCCCACAAAGGCATGACTTTTATCTGAGATCTACAAGGCTGCCAGTAGGGTTGGTTGGGTTCCAAGAGGGTGGTCGGTAGCACAGGGGTTACTTTCTTGCCATGCTGCAGAGCAGCGGTGAGTGCAGCCCCTGCAGTCCAGCCGTGTCTACCCTTGGTTACCAAGCACACAACTGTTTTGGTAGTCCTGGGTAACCGCAGGGCTATGCTTACCCTTTCTTTCCTTTGGCCATGGTGTCAGACCAGTGACTCACTAGGAAAACCACCAAACTGTCTTTGAAGGACTTTCAGAACTTAGCGTGCCTCTGAATTTTGTCCTGCCAGCCGGGTACTGTGAAGCTGGTGATAGGAGAGCACCAAACCTCACCCTTTGTTCTGTCTGCCTCATTTTGCCTGAGGACTGGAGAAAGGCAAGGCTGGTGTTTCAAAGTGAAGGGTACTGGGCTTTCAAACTATGCCCTGTTTGTGAAGCTGTGGAGCGTCGCATTTTGGAAGAAGGGTTCTAGCTTTACGGCGGTCCCCTAGTCAATTAATGAGACCTGAGAAGGGTGTAGAAGCTGGTCACAACTCAAGAAGGTCCTTAAGACATCCAGGATCTAAGTGAGTCACATAATCATCTAGGTTGGAAAAGACCTTGAAGACCATTGAGTCCAACCATTAACCCCCCTGTATACGTTCACTGCTAAACCCTGCACCTAAGTCTCAGTTGCTCCTCACCACACTTGTGCTCTAGTCCCTTCCCCAGCTCCGTTGCCCTTCTCTGGACAAGCTCCAACCCCTCAAGGTCCTTCTGGTCCTGAGAGCTTGTCTCTAGCCCTGCGAAACTGCCAGCTGGAAAACACTGAGGAGCACATAGATGGGGGCTCTGCATGTTCAAAATGAGATGATCTTGTTCCTTCGTCTAGCTGCAGCTTTATAGTTTCCCCTTTTTGATGATCAGCTCCCTTCTCGGGAAAACTTGCCTGTTAGCCATGATTTCTGTCTTTGGGCGGGTGGCAGACGCCCTGAGCCCACACGTGCTGCTCTCGCCTTGCCTCTTGAAGCCTGTGCATGGCAGGTCTCAAAGAGTAGAAGCATCTCAGCTATAAGAGCAGCTTTTTAACATACTGAAATTGTAGGCTTAATTTTGACGCGGCTGGCTTAAAACAGCCGAACAGCTTTCTTTCGGCTTTGTCTCCTGGCAGAGTGCCAGGCTCCCCCAGCTTCCTGCTGTGGTTGTGGTGGCTTTCCAAATGATGGAATAAATCCACTTCCCTCCCCCCCCTTCTCCTCCTTCCTAGCTCTCCCTTGAGGGACTCATGAAAGCCCCGCTCTCTGAAAGGCGCGTTAGAAGCCTTAAAATGCATAAGAGTATGAGCGTGTGACGTGAGAGAATAATCTACATAATCCGATTTTTGGGTTTATCTGGGGTTTTTTGTACAGAAAAGGCTGCGTATGACATGTTCCGTGCCGAAATCTAGATGGTGACCTCCTCTTTCACCCCTTTTGCTGCTTATTTAGCATGCAATAAATGTCTCTTTGGCCCAACTGGCACACAAAAAACAACTTTCAGAGGCCAGATGAGAATTTAAAGTAGCTCCTCAAGTTGCAAAGGCCTGAAATAAATGAGATTTGATTTTTAAGAGATGAGAAATGGGGACTAACTCAGCTTACCTGATGAGGTTTCAGAAGACAGTAGATCAGCTGAGTGGGGATTGGATGTTCAGAATGTCTTTCATGGCTTTGTATTTCCCTGATGCCATAAAAAGCAACCTTGAGTAGGTTGGAGTGGAGCGTGCAGGTGATAATGGACACCAGCAAGCTTGGCTCATCTCCACAACCAAGAAGGTTGTGATGGATGAAGCTTTAGAGTTGATGGATTGAGGCCAAGGATGCAGCCCTCCAAAACGTACCTTTGCAGTGGTCCTGATCAAGCTGGCTAGGATGAAGTGCTGCCTCTTCTGGAGGTCTCAGAAGCCAGGAGGTGCACGTTATGCTAGAGGATTTACAATTTTACAAAATACAGTGAGTCGCAGCTGAGCCAGGGACTTGAATTTACTTCCCTGTGAGGTCTCCAAAGGCAGATGGTGAGAAGGTGAAAAGGTGATTCTGAGAGAAGCAGGGTTTTGCAGCCCTTGAGATGATTTTTTAAAAAAAAAATCAGTGGTGTGAATGAGCACAGAATTTATGATACAATAGTGTTTTGTGCCATCTGTGACCTAGTAGGTGAGAATAGTGATGAGAACTAGATTTGATAGCTAATTGCCTCCGACAGCCAGAGAAGGGTGAATCCAGGTTCGTACATCTGTGCTTTGCTTAGGAAGGATCTGAAAAGCTGTAACCTTTGAGGTGGCAAAGAATGACTATGTGATTCCTGCAGCTGAACTTGTTTGTGAAAATAGGGCTTTTTCTGCGAACGCATAAAACTAGCAGCCAGCCTTCTCTAGCTGTGACAGCCAATGGCTCTAAGCTCAGCTTTGAAGTTCGCTGGTTGCTGCATCTTCTCTAAGAGGCTAAAAAGCTTCTGTAACGCAAGTGACCTGAGAAATTGGGTTCATGATTGTGTTCCCCCACCTCTAGGCTGGTGCTTGGAGTTTGAGGTGTTTAAATGAGTGGTCCTAAATGGAGTCCTTAAATTCTTCAGTGATTCTGATGCCAGCGTAGGACATCTTAGGCGGGCTTTGTGCCCCCAGCTCACATATCCTTGCAGCTTGAATTGTGTGTAAAGCCCACTGTTGGCTTCAGGGCCTGCTAAAGGAGAATCTTTTCTCTGACTTCCCCTCTCCTGTAACTGCTGGTGGGTTAGCTATGTTGTTGGTAGCTGTTCACCATGTCTGTGGGTTTGTTTTCAGACCATTTTATTGGGCAGAGCTCTAACAAGGTGTATAGAAATGTAACTGCAGCTCATCTTTGCAAGCTTTTGCTGAAAAACAATCATTGAATCCTAGAATCGTTTGGGTTGGAAGGGGCCTTAGAGATGGCCTAGTTCCAANATCCCTCGCTGGCTAATTGAGGGTCACCTGTCCTGTTCGCTCCTCCCTGAAGGTGCAGCCTTTACTTTTCTGCACCCCCCAGTGTGGTACACAAGATCCAGCAGTGCCCTTGGTTTGCACACCAATCCTTGGGACTAACTCTAAACATGGAGCGTTATCACTGCTAGAAGCAGAATCTTGTCTGGCAAACATGCTGCTAACTTCAGACAGACTTAGCTGAAAAGGAAAAATCCTAGAACAGAATTGTTCTGTTCTAATCCAAATCAGGACACCTGGGCAACCTGTGTCAGTGTCTCACCACCCGCAGAGTGAAGAACTTCTTCCTAATTTCTAATCTAAATCTCCCTTCAGTTTGAAGCTGACACCCTTTGTCCTATCACTACAAGCCCCTGTCAAAAGCCCCCTCCTCAGCTTTCTTGTGGGCCCCCTTGCATTTGCTGTTTAGTTCTTCCGACCTGAATGATTCCTTCTGAAACACTGAATATCTCCTGCTCTTGGCTGAAGCCTGTCTTAGTCTATTATGGAAATCAGGCAGCTATCCAAAAGTCTGCCAAGGGGCAAAAGCTTCTTCTTGCCATTAACGCTTTTAACAAGTGAGGGTGGTGGGTGAGTCTGTGACCACTTGGGCCCCTGCTGCTACAAACACTGTGCAGCAGGAGTCACATGGGTGCACATCAACATCCTGAGCCAGTTCAGTTTCCCCTCAACTAGTTTGATGTTTTAGAAGTGACCTACTTGAAAATATGGCTAGTAATGTAATTATCATCAGGAAACAGCTCACCTTCTGTCACTTAATTATATTTTCCGTGTATGCTTAGTCCATTTTAAAGAAGCTGTGTTGGATGGCAAACTAGATTTCCCCTTAATTACTGTAGTCTGGTAATTGCCATGTAATTGCACTGTTATGAGTATAATGTGCATGTATTATTGTGGGGCAGTGATTTACAGCATGTAAGCACCTTTTAAAAAGGGTTATAGGTGTTCTTCACACAGGATTGCTAAGCCCTTTAATGACAGCGGTCTTGCACAGCTATGCGCTGGTTTAATTTTCCTGGGTTTAAGGTCTCCTGTAATAATGCTGCTTCATCACCCAGCCAATATTCTGGAAATTACACCTGCCAGTTGCAGTGAGGTATCTAATGATCGTCAGCACGCTTGCAAAACAAGAAATCTGCTAGTGCAGGAAAAAAAATCAAGCCTAGTAATAAACAGGTTGAAGGACTTGTAGTAGGGGTATTTTGCTACTGATGTGCGCCTCAAGGTGCTTGATGTGTGTGCGGGTTTAAAAAAAGGACTGGTTAATAAACCCATTGCTGAAAGGAAAGAGGTTCAATGAAATGAAGCTACAAGAAAGCTGGGGAGGGACTTCTTCCAAGGGCTCGTAGTGATAGGACAAGGGGTAATGGCTTCAAACTGCATGAAGGGAGATTTAGATTAGCAATTAGGAAGAAGTTCTTCACTCTGAGGGTGGTGAGGCACTGGCACAAAACTCAACTCCATCTGCCTGTTTCCTGTGGAACCAAACATGATGGAATTAAGTATGACTGAACCATGCGGGCAAACACATTTCTTTAGCCCAAATTAAATTTACATGTGGGCTTTGGTTCACTGCTCTGCACAAAGAGTGAAACTGGCTGTGAAGAGGACAAAGGGCTCATCGCAAACACATGCAATTGCTTTGACATGCTGCACAGCGAGGGCAGTGGCTTTGCTGAACCTTGGCCGGGCAGCTGCATCACTTGATTTTCTGCAAACATGCAACTAATAGAATTCTTTGGGAGGCTTCATGTAACTCTACAGCTGGTTTTATAGCTTGTTTTTTTTATTCCCAGCTCAGGCACTGGGCAGCTAATGACATGTGAATTCCATGCACATTGTCCTGGTGGCTGCGCACTGCTGTGTTCGGAGCAGGGGAGGCTGTAGCATGGGATCCTTGCCAGGATGGTCACAATTTTCCTGCCTCTTACCCTTGTCCGGCCAGCTACTCACTGTTTCACATCTTCCCTGTACCCTGATTTTATCTCTTGTTGGAAGTGAGACATCAAGGCTTGATTTGGCAGTTTCACACTTTTCTTTTTAATCATTTTTATTTTCCTGAAACTTGTGTTTCCTGATCTGAGATTCTGCCCCAGGGTAGAACGCGCAGCTTGTCTGTTGTCGTTGGCACGGAGCAGCCTCCGCACTCTCCTAAGCCAGCATCTCTTGTACAAGTTTTACAGAAGAAATGAAACCGAGCCTTGTAGGATGCTGAGCTGCCAACATAGCCAAGTGTTTCCCCAAGGCTTCAGAAGCAGCTGGGGTTTTATTTATGTTTAGCCAAACTATTCTCTTGTGCAATGTGCTCCCCTTTGAGGGCAAGAGCAGGTAATCCCCTACAGATGTAGGAGTGATGCCTCTGTCGCAGATAAGCCGATGTACCAGCTACCTTTGCTGCTCTGTGGTACCACTGCTCCTTTCCTCGGTAGAGTCCAGAATAAAACCTCAGGCTGGCAGTTGCTTCTGGTGCATCTTACTTTTGCAGGCCTTTAGCAAACCTTCTTCCCTGGAGAGAACAGCTTTCTTCCGAGCTGTTCATGAAGCAAAATATCTGCTTTCTCCATTTCAGGCTAGAACATTTTCACTGGGAGTGGATTAACCTGGCACTGGCCACCAAGTACTCATGAAGCCGCTCTCCCATTCTCTCTCTCCCCCTCCTCAGCAGGATGGAGGAGAAAACAAGATGAAAAAGCCTGTGGGTTGAGATAAGGACAGAGATCACTCACTGATTAGTCATGGGCAAAACAGGCTTGACTTGGGGGAGATGAATTTCTTGCCAGTGAAAGAGTAGCACAGTTAGAAACAAACCCCCAAACTAAAACTACGTTCCCCGCCTTCAGAAGCTATGGCGAAACAGTTGTTCCTTTTTCTTTTCTTTAAGCTTTTCCTTCTTTTGGGTTGTTTTTTTTTCCTACTAACAATCAGAAACATGAAGCTTTACCAAAGACCTGAATAAACCAATAATCTCTCCATCCAATATTTTAGTCTGATGCTAAGTTAGTTGTAGTCTGAAGAGTATGAAATGCTGCTAAGAAGGCTCTTTTACACTCACTGGTGTCTGCATTGGCCACAATTAACTGTGGCTGACTACCATAAATCACTTCAAAATGACATCTTTAAGGCGATGAGCGCTTTGAGCTTGCACAAGTACCTTGCACCTGTAGTTCTATGTATCTGAGAAGCGATCATCTCTTCACGTAGTCATCGGTGTACCGTTGGGGACTGGGTGTGCTGCCAGTGGTAGGACGGTCGTGGATTCTCTAATGCCCGCTTTCTGTGCTGTGATTATGCCAGTTTGTGTAGGAGTGGCAGAAAATAGCAGCTCTTTGCCAAGAGCCGATCCATTCAGCTGCAGCGTCAAGCGCTCTAAGTGGTGGCCTCAAGTTGATGAAAAAGGAGGTTTTCATGCAGAGATGAAACTGGTGGGAAGAGGCGGTAAATAGCATTTTCCAAGTAATCATTTGTCTGTTCCCTCTAGAAACTGAAGCCTTGGTTTAAATAGCACCCTTCCCACAACATATTTGCTGTAGTAAATGCTCCGCTATGACAAGTGCTGCCTTCAGAGATGAGTGCGGTGGCAGCAACTGGGATCTGCTCGGCTGCCCTTAACCAGGGCTCCAGCTTGCGGCGCTCCTTGCGAGCGGTCTGAATCTGCTGTTTACAGAATGATCTCAATCTTCTCTCGTGGAAATAAAAATAAAGATGAGAGGAGCTAGAAAGAAACAGCTGTTGGCATTCCACTTGTGCTCGTTTTGATCCTTGCATCCTGCTGTTCATCGTGATTCATTCCCCCCCTCCGCCTCCAGTATGATTGTCAGGCTTTCTCACTTCACATTTCCAGGTTATTTCAATATGATTCCCACGTAGTTTGCAAATATTAATGTTGGAGGTAACCTATTAAGCTGTTATTTTGGGGTTTTTTAACTTGAATTGCAAGTTGCGGTATCTGGATCTTGTAGCTTCTATCAGCATAAACAACTGTAGAACTGCACCTTTCGAACCTTGAAATTGCTCTTAGAAGTCTTCTGCATGGCAAGTGATACAGTAGCAAGGTTTTACCTGTCTGGCTTGATTGCTTTCTTCATATCTAAGGTCCTACGATATCCTCTTGGGAAGGTGATGGTCCGTGCCTTAAACATCTAACGCTTGGAAACCGTGTGGTGACTGCACAGTGAAATAATCTGGGAAGATAAAGCTCCTTGTGAACTTTCACCAGTAGAGAGACAACCTGGGGAACCTGATTCTTACTGGGTATCCTAGACCTGTTCTTACCTGCTCTATTTACAGTGGAGATATTGCTTCTCCAAGTCCTCTCTAGGTGTTGCTTGGACAGATGTTTCCTTGTGGTCTGGAGTGACTCTTCCACGTCTCTGTTTGCAGACAGTTACATACCTCTCTAGGGTGCAGAGGCACCTTTCTGAGAGACCTTTTTGGAGTCCGAGCTCTGTCTCCATCTCATTTTCTGGTGTGTGCTCTGTGATGCTCACAACAGATTTATTTGTCCATCTGCAGCAAGGAGGCTACTCTTCAAAGCCTGACTTTCACGGTACTTGGTGCTGTGAAATTTTTTACTGCACGGTCATTTTTCCAGGAAGTGCAGATTTGGCACAGAGCTCCTTTGGCAGCCAGGGAATATCCTTGCATCAGCTCATCCTACGGGAGATTCAGCCAGAGAGAACAACTTGGCCTTGCTTCTGCTGCAATTGCTGCTTTTGCTTGATGTAAAATGTGGAAGATTAACTTTGCTTTGAGTACCTGAAGAAACCCCCTTCGTATTTGAGGTAAAAGTGTCTCTATCAGCTGTGATGCCATCTCCTTTACAGCCCCAAATATTAAAATCAAGCATGCCAAATGCGTCACGTGCAGCTGAAGCAAATAATTTTTGAGCCTTCAGTGTGAATTAAAGCTGTACGCTTGTGAAAGTTAGCTAGGGTTTCTATTGCTTGCCTTCTGCCAATCGCTTGCAATTCATGCAGAAAACTCAGCTGATGAGTCTGCAAATGTTATGCGGAAATCACCAAAATGCTAAAAGAGAGCTTGGGTATCTATTTTGCCCCTAAACCTTTTCAGTTTTATGAGGTCAGAACAGAAGCTGCTGATTGAGTGAATATGAAATGTAGGTCTTGAGATGTTCCCAGGGATTTGCTCCCTGGAGGTGAGTTGATTTTGAAGGAGGCTGTGTGTGTATTTGATGCTAAAATATGGTCATTTTATGGGTTTTTTTCCTTTTTACCTTCGAAAATAATTAGTTGAAACCTTCTTGGGAAGCACTGGCAACCTAGTTCAACTGAGTGGGGCTTTTTTCAGGCTGGCAGAAAGTAAAAATCAGGATGATGACTCTTTGTTGAGGACATGCCTGTGGAAAAACAGTGGTCTGAAACACTTCAGATTTTGAGGTTAATGCAACTGAATTAGGCTTCTGGAAATACATTTCTCTTCTTTAGTCAGAAGGATGAGCTCAGAATAGGTCTTTTTGCAAAAAGCATTGTCTGTAAGCTATGTATCTAGACAAGCGATTCATAAAAACAAAAAATACACAGAATTTATGAATTCTGTGTAGGATTTGTCAGCAAAAGTAGCTGGTTGAGGGAGGTTCTCCTACCCCTCTACCCTTGTCAGGTCACATCTACCATGTTATGTCCAGCTGGGTTTGTAGCAAGACCACCTGAAGTAGAATCATCCCACTGGTATGGTGCAGTAGGTTCTGATGCTAATGGTGCACCATGAGCGATTATATATATTGACCAAGCCTTGTACAGCCTGCCCTGTAGTCCAATTAGAATTATATTCACTGAAGTGGATTTTCAATCAGAAGCCCCAGGAGAAGCTGTGATTTTCATCACTGAACATCACAAACAGTGCTAAACTATATTGGCTTTCCCAGCTGGGAGGTATTCGAGGATTTTGTACCATATAGATTGTTTGCTTCAACCAGTGGCCACAAATCTGTGAACCCTTAAGGTCTGTTGTGAGCACGTGGTCTTTGGGGACTTTGATGTTTTCTTCTAACAGAAAACCTCGCTTGGTGAACAGCTAATATGAGAAACTGCAGTGAGGGTGCTGTGTGTTGGAGGAGGAAGTCAGCTAGGATGGGTGTGTTGAGAAGAGTGTGATCAGCAGGTTGAGTAAGGTTCTCCTCCTCCACTTCTAGAGTGTTGTGTCCAGTTCTGGGCTCCCCAGTTCAAGAGATACAAGGAACTACTGGGCAGTCCAGCCGAGGCTACAAAGATGCTGAGGCGCCTGGAGCATCTCTGTGCCCAGGAAAGGCTGAGAGCCCTGGGGCTGCTCAGCTGGAGAAGAGCAGCATGAGAGGGGATCTGATCAATGTTCATCAATAGCTGAAGGGAGGGTGTCAAGGGGATGGGGCCGGGCTCTTTTCAG
>WEIS01038263.1:0-11412 GCA_013389965.1 Todus mexicanus | reverse complement strand
AACCCCGCCCCCCCCCGCCGTTCCCATTGGCTGCGCCGGCTCTCAGCCGGCCAATGGCCGAACCGGGAGCGGCGAGATGCCGTGGCTTCCCCGGGAGGCGGGCAATGCGCCTGCGCCGCGGCGGGCGGCGGGGGCTCGAGAGCGCGGGGCTGGAGGTGGGAGGGGCGGTGGCGGCTCTGTGTCTCCCTGTCTCCCTGTCTCCCTGTCGGTGCCGGCTGCGGAGCCGGGCCGGGAGCGCCGTGCGTGGCGGGAGAGCTGCTCATGGCGGAGANCAATCCCGAACATTCTGTGATTCACTGTGTTTCACATACTTGGGTGATTGTGGGAGTTCTTGCGTGCCTTACAGCGTTCAAGGCAATCCAAGCTTCCTCACAGGCACAGGGCTGCTGTTCAGCTGTAATCGACTCCTAAATGAATACAAATAAGTGGGCACCAAAAGGAAGCACTGGCTGCAATAGTTAGCAACTTATTTAATATTTATCTCTTTCCTTATGCCTCATATGCCCAAATAATTGTTTTTCATTGCTGTCATGCAAAACGGTGGCGTGAAAATGTTGCCTGAGAGATTTCACAGAATCAGTTTGCGTTGGAAGGGACCTCTAAAGGCCATCTAGTCCAACCCCCCTGCAGGGAGAAGGGGCATCTTTAACTAGAGCAGGTTGCTCAGAGCCCCATCCAGCCTGGCCTTGAATGTCTCGAGGGATGGGGCCTCAGCCATGTCCCTGGGTGACAACCTCCAGCACCCTCATAGTAAAAAACTTCCTAATGTCAATCTAAATCTACCCTTCTCTAGATTAAAAACTTTGTCCCTTGTCCTATTGCTACGTACCCTGTCCAGCTACATTTCCTATGCTCTGCTGCTATAGAACTAAAAAGTTGCACTAAAGATATAAAGAAATTGCAGAGGGTTAAGGTTGGGTTTGTACTTGAAGCTTTCCCTCTTCTTACGTATGGGTTGGCCATTTACTTTTCACATTCACTTCTCATTAACAAATTGTTGCTTCAGTTTTCAGAAGAAAGTGACTGACTCCCCTGACACAATTCTGAGGAATGGGTTGAACAACAGATACCGGGTGTTGGAAGTCAGCGTAATGCAGACAAATGGCAGCGACTCAGAGAAACACTTGACAATTACGGCGTCTCAGTCACTGAAAGATACAGAACTGTGCATTCTTAAGAATGGCTGGTAATTCATATAGAAATGTAGATGAAAAGAGGATGAAATACTGCATTATTAAGTCAGTTTTCCTTGGGTTGCCTTTGAGATGAGTTTTACTGTCTTAAAAGTGATAGGAAATCCTGAAACAACCTTTATCTAATGTCGTATTATGAGTAGATCAGAGTAATGGATATTAATCTCGAGAGAACTGATGTCATATAATTTGAGTGAATATTGCTACCTTGAGGTTTTAATTTGTCTTTGTACTAACAAACAGCAAGACAATAAACTTTGCATAGGCTGTTTTGCTGAAGTGTTGTCTTGCAACAGTTAAAACTGTTCTTCTAAATGATGTGCCCTCATTGTACGTATGAATGTGCAAAGCTATATCTGTAAAACGTGAGGTTTTATACAGGCTGTCAAAATAGCCTTAGCTTGAGCTCTGCTGCAGAAGAGTTTTTGAGTAAGGATAGGATTCTGCTATAGGTGTTTGTGGATTGCGTGGTGTGTTGCAGAAGGTTTAGATTTTTGAAACTCATGGCTGTGCGTGTGCTTTTCATTTTCCATGCAAGCCTGAAAGATGGGAGAAAAGTGTAAGACTCCGTTTCCTGAAGAAAAATATAGAAAAGATATTGAAATCTCTAAATCAATAAAAATGTTTAGTTTTTACTGAGCTTCTGAAACAAGCAGTATTGTTAAGTAAAAAAAGTAGATCGCATGTAATTTAAAAATAGTATGCCACTGTAAAACATAACGATACTGAAGTGGCTTAATACCTAGATCTGGGGTGACGTGAAGTCCATGGGATTTCCCTACGTTCAGGCTGTCCAAATTTCGTCAACAAAAATTCTTATATTCACTTGTAGAATTTATTTAGATTAGCTTCTTAAAAAGGAATTAGAGTAACCCCTCTTTCAAAGTATGTTGAATTTGTTATATTAATGTATAATGTCTAATACATTGTGTCCATAGCTTCCTAAAGGTTGTTTGAATGTGTTATGTTACAGGGAGTCTGTTCCCGTTGTTCCAGGAGACATCATTCATTTAGAAGGGGAGTGTAGCTCCGGTACCTGGGTGATAAATGACCAGTCTGGTTACCTGGTTCTTTATCCCGACCTGCTGCTTTCTGGCACTACAATATCAAATAGTATCCGATGCATGAGAAGAGCGGTGCTGAGTGAAAGGTTTAGGGTAAGTGTCAATCACATAGGGGTGGGATAAAAATGAAAGAGGAAGCAATGTGTTCCCATTTGGCTGTCTTCACAGTCAGGGTGAGGTGAAAGCTCTAATCTTGCAATTAAGTATGTGCAGCAAATAAACCCCAGGAATTCTATAGAAAAGTTGGCATGAGGTGAGCATAAATCTTCATATATATGTTATCTAACATCTGTTGCAGGGCTCAGAGTCTAGTTCACGCCAAACGCTCATTGGCACAATTCTTCATGAAATTTTCCAGCAAACAGTAACAAATAACTTGACACAAGAAAAAGTAGAACAACTAGCAAATAAAATTGTGTACGGACAAAAGTATCTCAAAGAAATGTAAGTAGCGTTGCGGGTATCTCATGTTTGGAAGACAGGGTAGGAACACTTGAACTAGCAGATAGAATTCTACTTCAAAAAATACAGTGGTAGTATCAGAATATTCTGCCAAATTACCTTGCTTAATGAAATTTGGATATTTTTTTAGTAAGATAATATGGTGTTTCATAATATAATTTAATTTACCTTCCATGCTGAGCTACTTCTATAATCAGAACTATGCTTCTGGAGTGACTATGTGTGTGGGGTGTTCTTCTCTCAGGCCAGGCAGGCTGGACTGTTTGTGCCTATCGCATTAGATTTCCAGGCATCTCCCAATGCTGAGTTAAATGTGATGAGTATAATTAATTATGATCCTCAGGAGATGAGCTGTGACTGACCAAGCACTGAGATGACTGAAATTTTCATATTCTTTATTAGGATACTTAATGAGGACTTTTAACTTACTTTTTCTTCAGAGCTTGCTAGAAATGCTAGCCAGATACAAAGTCTTCATATTTCTATCAGAAAACAGCAAGATTAATGGCTGCCAGTTTTAAGATTTTATTGCACACTTGATAAAAATCTAATTCAAATCATGCTAGCATATTATAAGTTGCCCCTTGGTCAATGTCAGGATCGGTTAGCCCCAGACTAACTGCAAGTTAAAATTGCAACAAAATTTATTCTTCTAGTTCTGTTAGGAAGGTAGATACTTTGAATTGTGAATGCTAAGGTTACTTAAAGCTTTTGTGTCTGCAACTGTTGTTGTGTAATTCCTCTTTGCATACACAAGCTGCTATTTGTTGGGATTGAAAAGTGAGTTACGTAAGCCTGCTGGCTGTGGTCATTTGCACTTGTATGAACCTTCTTGTCCAAAACTTGCTTGAATTTCTCTGTTGCTGTAGAATAACGACGTTATTTCCAGTGAATGCCAGCAATGAATTATCTAATGTCCCATGATTAGGTTCTGTTTAGCGACACTCCTGTTTTCTTGTGTATTTGTGGCTATAGAGGATTATGATTCCTTTCCAGTTACAGTGGTCTGAAGATTTTCAAAACGTATGTGAAGAACAAGTAGCAGATCAGTATATTCAGACAAAAAGCAAATGGTCTTCTAGATTTTTTTGATGTTTGCACTTTTGCATGAAGCGTAGGAATAGCCGTTTTTAATTGCATGGGTCTGCTCTTCCTTTCTTGCAGTCTATTAGTTCTGCTTCATCACATCTACTGTGCTGATGCTTTTGTTGTGCTAAACCTGGCCTTTCAAAATTGACATCAGAAAAGAACATGGTGTATTCTGTCTCTTGTAATGGATGTTCAGTTATAGTTTTATGAATCAATAGATAGAGTTGAGTTTGAATGAATCTATCACTATCTACAATTTATAGACATTTAATAAAACTTGACCGTTATTTCCATTAATCTTGTTAGTACCAGTAGCAAATTTAATTCTTGTCTACTTAACCTGTACGGCTTTGTCTTTTTAGGTATCACTTAAACCTGAAACAAACAGAAATAATGCAGGAAGTGCAAGAATATTTGCCATCGTTTTTAAAATGGGTGGAAGACTTCATGCACAATCCATCTAACCAAAGTAAAATGCAACTAAAACTGTAAGAAGACAGAATTAAAAGTTAAAGCTGTTCTTCATTGTGTATCTTGTTTGGTTCACTTTTAGCTTTTTAGACCAAGGCTTTTTATGCACATCTGTTTGGCCTTATTGCCAAAATAGCTAATAACCTGAGTTGCATGTTTAGCTACCTTTGAGTGCAGGGGAAGACAGTAAGACTGAGGGTGAACTGACCTAAAAATCTTACTGGTCTTAAAATCCTTGTGAGCAGTGTGGTACAAGGTAGAAATTTTAGTAATTGGAAAAGCAAGCATATTTGATACAGTGACTAAGCTAAAAGCTACTGTAACAATGTGCAAGACTGCTGTTCAGAATGTGAAACTATTTATTAATCAGGTGTAATTCTTCACCAAGATAACAGTTGCAGTGAAATGGTGATTTTACTCAACTGCTGCTGAGCTTTTCTTGTCTCTGCCTTCTTGCTGTTAATCATGACAACCACGGAGTGTTAAAGTTGCAGTGAAATGGCAGCAGGTCTGAGTAAAATCTCCATTCTACTTTCCAGCGTGTATCAGTAATTTTTTTTGAAGAAATGAAGTGCTTTAAGAGTGTAGCTATTCAGAAAAGATCAAAACCTATTGAAAACAGTTTGATTGTTTTTTCAAATTTGAAATCTAGGTAAATAGCAAAACTCTGTGTCAATGTGCAATTTGAAGTAACTTTCTGATGTGATACTTTCTCTGTACATGAGAAGATAGTTTGAGCGAGACTTGATGCGCTTTATTTCTGAAGTTAGTGCCTAAAGAGCACCTATAATGCAAACCCATTAATTATTTAATTGCAGCACATTTTAATATTTAAATGTTAAGAATTAAAGGAAATAGTTAACTTCTTACTTAATTTTCTTCCTAGGTCAAGTGGTGAAAAAAGAGAAGACTCCTCTTCTAAGATACAGATTGTAGATATCTTGGACATTGAAGAGAATATCTGGTCTCCCAGGTTTGGGTTGAAGGGCAAGATTGATGTTACAGCCAGGGTGAAAATCCATCACCAGTCTGGAGTACAGTCTAGGATAATGCCATTAGAGCTCAAGTCTGGCAAGGAATCTAACTCCATAGAGCACAGGAGTCAGGTACAACCCTCAAATGTCTCATTTCTCTATCAGTGGCTATGTATAATTTTCTTTTGTTAGACTTTGTTTTATGAGTGTGAAACGCTTTGCATGCAGTATAATTCCTGGCATGCCCAAAGCTGCTGATAGAACATTGAAGTGAACCAGGGAGGGAGAAGTACATTTACCGCTTTCAAACACATTTATATTTTTTTATCCTGAGATATCTGTCCTTTAGTCTCTTCTTACTACATTCGAGTACTAGGTTGAGGCAAACTGCTTCAGGAATTAGTGTTGTAGATCTTTCCAGAGAGCTGGCCTGATTTAGAGGTAGTAGCCTTGTTATAAGGTGCTGTCTAACTGAAATCCTTGGTTAGGTGCTTACTACTTGTGGCTTCTTGATTACTTGTGATAGTAATGGCTGCTTAACCATACAAATGATGGAAATACTAAATACAGCTTTATAAGCTTATATGTTGTAATATATTTTGGTTTTGATATATTGTGATAAGTTAATATATGATGTTTTCAGGTTATTCTCTATACGTTGATGAATTTAGAACGGAGAGTAGATCCTGAAGTTGGATTTCTTCTTTATCTTAAAACTGGCACTATGTACCCTGTTTCTGGAGCTCGCATGGACCGAAGAGGTAAGGTTGTTTCCCTTCCTCAGAAACCATAATTATCTTAATTAAAAACATTTTAGTAATAGTTAAAAGCTTTACTCTATGAACATATCTGTACTTAGAGATGTATGACTTGTTATAATGTTAGTAATTCCAGTAAGCTTATGTTAAAAATGTCATTGTTAATAATACTCCACTAGGATTTTTCTACATGAGTAGTCCCTTCTTTAGCTGACCAAAAAGTTAATGGCTACTTCCTTTTGAATTAGAAATTATTCCAAACAAACCTCAAACCATCAGCTTATTTTGTTCTTTTCTTGACAGAATTAATGAAGTTAAGAAACCATGTGGCCTTCTACTTAACGCACAGTATATATAAACCTGCCCTGGGGAGACAGCATTCACAGCTTGCTGCTTTGCCTCCTGTAATTGATGACAGCCAAGCCTGTAAATATTGCTCCCAAATACACAATTGCTTTCTATACAGCAGGTAAAAAAAAATAATTTCTGTCTCATGTTTTTAAACAAGCTTGAATAATTGTAGCTCTTGATGTTGTCATTTCATTTTTATTGGCTACAGTTTCTTATTTCTTTATTGAGAACTTTTGTACCCCTAAAGAATTTTTCACAGACCCCACTGCAACTCCTGTAGTGCCAGTCCCTGATCTCACAGAGTCGTTGTGCGCTCAGGGATGCTTTCTGCAAGACAAAATATGAGATAAATTGTGATAAAATACTTGATGACAATAATAGATTTCTGTTATGACCAAGTTAATAATTACGATTTTTAAAAAGCTATATTCTTGCAACTCTTTGAAATGGGCAGCCTTTTGAGGCTGAAGGATGGCTGGACAACTCCTATTCCACTCTGACCCTGCAGAAGATTGTTTCCCTGTAGTGTAACGCTCAAGTAATGATGATATTTCTCTGCTGAAGCGCTACTGCATCTCCTGTTAAAGAGAAGTCATGAGGAAATGTTTGATAAATTATCACACGAAGTTACTGAATTGTTTTAAAAACTGTCCTAAGTTTTAGTCTTGTCCTTACGCTGTGCAAAAGCTGGAACTAAAATGAAGGGATCAAATGAGATGTTAGAACAGAAGAGCTTTTGGGATCATCTTGTGTAAATATAATGCCTGATTGTTTTTTAAAATTGTAGGGTTAAAGGTGTTTGTTGGGGCAGTAGCTTTGTGGGGATACTTTATATGTTTTCGTAAACTAGTTGTTTTGAAGTATTACTTCCGATATTGAGTTGTTGCAGCAATGGGATTATTTCTAACTGGTTGGTTATTCCCTTCTGAATTAACTTTTTTCTTTGGTTGCATTTTATATATGTGATTAGGTATAATGTCTATTGATACTTAGGTTTTAGATAAATTGACTTGAATTCTGCTTCCGTAATAACTATGAAATCTCCTTTGCTTAGCTAAATCTCAATATAGTGTTTATATATTAGAAAAAAAGGAATAAAGGATCACCTGTCTAAGTTTGTACAGTCCTAACTTTGAAATGTTTTTACTTGGTCTTTGACTAACTTATTGTCCTTAATAATTCAAAATTATAGAGATGATGTAAAGTTACTAATATGAGATTGTTCATAGGAACAAAGGATACAGATTCAACTTTATTTCAGTGAGCATAGATTAATTTATCTGGTATGTTACAGTATATATTTAGATTGGCAAGTATGTACATATAGACTTGCAAGAAAAAAAGGATGCAAGTTGACTCTTTCCTGTGTTTGGTTCTATTCTCAGAGCTGTAGAACAAAAGATGGCCAGCGTGTCTTTTCCTCCTGCTATGGTACCTGTTATTGAACGAGAGACCCAGCACCTGAAACCCTCCCACTTAGAGTATTTCAGCCTGTGGTATCTAATGTTGACCTTGGAGCTGCAGAGTGGAGAGGGTAAAAAAGGGTATAAAAATATATGGATGGTACCTTCTGTGGAAAGGTAAGATGTCATTTCTAACCTCATACAAATGACGCTTCCTTCAGTCACTGGAAATGAGGCATTGTCAACTTCTGTTTGCACTTCAAAGCAAACTAGATGTTTTGGCATGCTGACAGGTTTTGGTGTGCTGGCGCGGCTTTTGCGCGCTGGCTTGTTTTGGTGCGGTTTTTCTGCGCTGGTGCGGTTTGGCACTGGTTGTTTTGGCAGTTTTGGCTTTGGTGGTTGGTTGTAAGTAATATGGTATTTTATACTCGTGTGTTGTTTTTTTTTTAATATATATATATTTCTCATATTGAGAGGATCTTAGTATTAAATTATTTCTTTTCCTACTGTTTTCAGAGAGAAGACAGGAGATTGTGTTGGAAACATGATCAGAGTTGATGAAGTGCAGGAAATTTCTGAAGGACAGTATTTACACTTTTTCCAACGTAGAAATGGTGCTATACCTGGAACAAACCTCTTGGTTGGTGATCGAGTGGTTGTGAGTGGAGAGGAAAATGGTTTACTCGGTTTGGCTACTGGCTATGTTAGAGAAGTCAGTGTGACAAAAGTCTCCTGTTTGTTGGGCAGGTAATAAACAAAAATGTCTGTTTGAAGACTCTATGATACTGAGTTCAGGAAGGGGATTTCTAGATGTCCAAAAAGCTCTGACGTGTTCCAACTCTTCTTGCTGGGCTTGGAAGTACCCTTCAGAAATTGTCTTATCTTGACTGAAAATGTCTCAATACTTGGTCAGTGTATATGCTTGCCTATTTAACTAGGTTGTTCAGATAAAGCATGCTTGCAAACCTCATCTACTTATGCCTCCAGCATGAGACTGTATGGATACACTGATTACTGTGTTAATAGTAACTTCCATTATTCAGACCATATTGTCTTTAAATTGGGCCCTGATCACATCTTATTTAGATCAGTTAGCTAGAGGAAACATACTCTTTCTTAGTGCTTTACTCTAGGACCTCGGGAAGATATCACCGCTTATTATGAAGTCTTTAATCATAAAAATACTGCTTGTAAACAGAATTATTTTGTCCTTGTTACGTCCTTCAGGAATTTGTCAAAGCTCCCCAAGAACACCATATTTAGGTTGGATCATGAAGAAGGAGATTTTGGTATAGGAGTCCCTTTTGAAAACCTTTCTAAATTGATGAAAGATTCCCCAGTCAGGTATGAGAAATCGGATTCATTTCACACTTTCAGTTTTCTCAGATCAAGTTTCTCAACTAGTAATTCTTCCTGGCTTTTTGTTTGTTGTGTTTTTTTTTTCTCTCTCCACAGTGAAAGGCTCCGCAACTTAATAATTGACTTCCACAAACCACGTTTTATTCAGCATTTGAGCTCAGTCCTTCCCCCAGAAGCCAAGGAAACAGTTGCAAATATTTTAAAGGGTATGAAGTGGCTTTCCCAAAAGTCTTCTCTTTAGTAGTATGTTTCTATAGCCAAAGCTTTTATCATACTAAGCATAAAGGATTTTTTTCTGACTTTGGATTCGAGTGATAGTTTTCAGCTTAAAAATTAAAAATAAGTTCTTACTTTGCATGTCTTCCTGTGATTAAATTAGTCTTAAACTAGTTGGAAGACCTGACCAGATATTTGTTTCACCATTTTATTTTACTTCTGTTAGTTGCTGCGGCTTGCAGTTTGAGCGCTGTATGCTTTGCACCCTAATCTTTGCAAAAGGAAGGAACAGGGAAGGCTCTTGAGATAGAGGAAGCAGACTTCAAGGGAGTGAAAGGAGATGGGCTTTGGTGTAAGCGTTCACTTGCATAATCGTTCTTGCTGACTTGCTGGCTCCTCTGTAGGGTGTGATGCTTTGTGGCACACTTTTGTTTGAAAACAAAATTAGGTATGCGAAGGGTCTAATTTGAAAATATTTGTTTGCTGACGGAGTTATCTGTGAAAACAGAAATTTAACTGAATTATTCTAGAGCAAATAGAATTTTTAATAAAAGCTCAGTCTCAAGACTTATTTTTTTTTCATTTGAGCTTTTCCTAGTCCAAATAGCTGGAATGTGCTGCTTAGTTGCATCAGACTGGGGAAAACCAGCTGTGATGTACTGTTTCTTCTAAACAAGATGATGCTATATATGTGCAACTGGTTTCCCTTTGCTGTGAGCTGTTTCTGAAAGTGGGTATGATAAAATAGAAATGCCCACACACAGTATCATATGGAGGTGGTCATTTAGGATATTAGAAAAAGCCACAAGGAATCTAAGAATAAAAATGTCTTCAGTGATTTAATTCTAGGACTGCAGTGCAGACCCTGTACTATGTGTTTTGTGGATTATGTTTAATATCATTGCTTCATCAGAACCTACACACTTACTCTGCTCAGTTCTTTAAGGGCCTTAGTGAAGGTGGAAACTATAGCTTTGTTTTGTTAACTTCAGCAATTGCTACAATGATAATGAAGCACAGACATTTCATTTTTATTTTTCTTCTTACAGGTTTAAACAAGCCTCAGAAACAAGCAATGAAACAAGTGCTGCTTTCAAAAGATTACACGCTCATTGTGGGTATGCCTGGAACAGGAAAAACTACTACAATATGCGCTCTAGTAAGATCATGTACCTTGATGTTGACATTTTTTTGGTCATATTTAGAGGATAGCATTAAACAAACTGTATAAACATGCTGTCCAAAATGAATTGTCGTGATGATCTACTGGTATCTACATAATCTCAAAGAAGAAAACACATCTCTCAAGTTAAGAACTTACATTTGGTAGAACTAAAAACGTATTTTGTGGAGTAGGGTTCGCTTTTGCTTGTGTGGGAATGTATGTGGGAGGGAGGAGATTGAAGTGTGATATTTAATCACCGCTGTAACACTTCAATGTTAAAATTTTTTGGCCCAGATTCTCAATTCTTTGGCCCAATTTCTCAATTCTCAAGTTACTGCCCAAAAAGGACACTTCTTGGGGAGGCCAGTAACTTGTCTGTTATAAACCCCTGGTGCAGAAGCTATGTGCAGCTGCCAGGCATCTCCTCTAGTTGGTGGATGTCTTCGCCCCAGAATGGACTGTAGGAGCATACTGGATTCAGGCTGTGGGCTGAGTGAGCTTCTCTTGAAATAGCAGTGTCATCTCGCTTCCAGTTGTCATCAACACGTGGGCAAAGATGAGACTGGAGAGCAAGCAGCTGCTGCTCATGCCACATGAGTGCGTTCTACTGCGATCGTACCTAAACTCTCCTGGGGAGCAGTGTTTATGGGAATGGGCTGCATGACTTGTTCCTATAGTGGGGATCTTTAGAGTGCAGTCCCTGCTTTTTAGTGCAACGTGTGTGGATGTTTTTAGCTCTCGTTGTTTGCAGC
Organism: Todus mexicanus; assembly: GCA_013389965.1. Lineage (NCBI taxonomy): Eukaryota > Metazoa > Chordata > Aves > Coraciiformes > Todidae > Todus > Todus mexicanus. The sequence continues at coordinate 155 of WEIS01038263.1, read as the reverse complement.
ATTCGCAGTAACCCTGCTGTTTAAGAACCATCAGGTCTATTGCCCATATTGCTTTGAGAAAAGCAAAGTGGCAGGTCTGACCAGAAAGACCAATATTAAGGAAGTCATTCTTGTTACTGGCTCCATCCAAAACATCATCTTTTTTTGTTTTACCT
>WEIS01038254.1:328-33856 GCA_013389965.1 Todus mexicanus | reverse complement strand
TTCACTGAAGTTCCAGGAACATGCTGTATGATGCATTGCTCTCTGGGGACACTGCGGAACACACTCCCCTTCTGAAAAGCTTTTAAGATGGGAAACTACTAGAAAAAATTAATAGCTTCTAGTAGGATTCCAGACTCTTACTGAATTTTATATCACTTCTCAAATACTTTAGTTTATTAAGAAGAATGACTTTTTGAGTTTCAGGCTTCACACACACACCCCTTCCCTCCCATCTCAGACATGTACTCATTTTACTGTATGAATTTAAAGGCAGCGTCCTTTGCTTTGGATTCCCATTGCCTTTTATAAGTGAGTGCTTCAAAACATGCCAAAATTTGGCCTCAAAAGAATTATTAAAAGGGACCCGATTTTTATTTTTAATTTATTTTCTTCCACTTTTTATCATACATTTGCAGCTGCACAGAACCATGGGTGTGCAAGTTTTGAACTCTCAGGCTACAAGACAATCCCATATTTTCTGCCAATGCTGGAATAAGTTGGCATAACTAAACTCAAATTTGCTTTAGGATAGGTAGAATTTTAGTCAGCGTTGCAGACTATATTTATAGTCTATTTGCAGGATTGCTGGTCTCTCTTAGGTATTCTTTCCCTTGGCTGTCTTACTCTATTGACCCTTCAGGGAGGATAAACATACATCTGTCATGATAATCAGAAATACTGAGGGAATTTCATGTCCTTGTTCACCAGCTCCTGCTTCTGGAGATAGCAGCAGCTTTCTGGATATCCCTGGGACACGGCCTGGGATTTGAGCCTGTTTTGTCTGAGCCGTGTTGGCTGGAATGGGGTAATAGTGTTTTTGGAAGAACAACATGAGAGGCTGTAAAGTGCAGCTTGGTGAAAAGTTAAAGAGGGCACCTTGGTTTCAGTTGGTGGAGTCCGTCACATTGGATTGGTGACAGATGGACTGAAGGGAAGTTGGCTGTGTCAGGAGACTGTTTTGGCAACCAGAAAGAAATCTAAGGAGACAGACACAGCAAGACAGGAGCTGGGGAAGGGGTAGAGGGTGTTTCGTTGTGGAGGGTAGGGGAGGGGTAGAACACTAAGATGCATAACTAAAGCTGCAGACATCATAATGTTCCACTTTCTTATGAAGTTCCTTGAGAATCAGAAAAATTGCATTTGTGGTACTGTGCACTTGGGACAACACTTAACCAACATTTGGAAATAAACCGTGGAAATAATCAAGGTAGCTATTAAAGGCCAAAGGGAACCTGCTTGCTCTTACATTTCTGAGACTAAGTTATTGTTTGCTGTCAGATGATAGCCCAGCCTTAGGATTTACTGCAAGGAATTGGTTCCAAGAAAATCCAAACAGGTGAAGGCAGTAGCAGTGATGGTATGAAACACCTGATGATTTTGGATTGCATGGTGTAGCATGTCTCAAGCTGTGGCCTACAGAGAGCTTTCTGGTACTGAGCAGAGGAGAAACTTGTGGCAGCTGGACAAAAAACCTGCAGAACACTGCAAATCTGCTTTGGGGAAACCCAGCAGTAGTTCCTCTGTTCCAAATGCCTGATGCTTTTCAACTCAATTTAAAGGATTCCTGTGGTTTGTGGGAAGGGTGCTAATGACCTTTTCCTCTTCCTCTGTTTTGGCAGGCGTTTGAAATTTAACAGGAAGAAGGGCTGCAGACCAAGAAAGTCCAACTATAAAATTCTTTTAAGGTTTTGTTGAGATAGAAATTGTATTTTCCTTTTCTCAGGTTGTTTTGTAAGAGTAGCAGGATGTTTCTAAAATGCTGGCCGATGTTACTGCCAAAGGAACAGAAGCATATGCAAGAATATCTGTGTGCTTGTGATTGCTACTTACAATTATATGATCTCCTATTCTGGGACTATGTTCTTCCATTATATGATGCATCTTGATCTGTCCCATAAAATTCCTCTGTTCACTGGTGAGTATGTTGGACACATAAGAGGGCAGAACTAAGACTGTGCAACTCTTCTGTGTGCTTGGTGCTGCAACAGAACTATTTTTTAAAAATATATTATCTAGGTAGTGTAGTGTGTACTATTTATGGCAAACCAAATATTTCAAGATTATGCCTGGAGGAATGAGAGCAGGAAGAATTACAAGAATTTGCAGATTGTAGTATGCAAAGGTAGAAGATAGTCGTATCTGTTACATTAAGAGGAAGTCTCACTGCTGGCACAGAGTGCTGAAAAAGAGAGGGTCAAGGTAAGGGTAGATGCTCTGTCCCTAGAAACTGGGAACTGAAAGCAGACAAGTGCAAAAGGCAAAGGTTACATCATCCTTCCCAGCATGCCCCAACAGATCTGGAAGATGCTGGTGGGTTATGAGGAAGCCTGTGGTTAGAGGTAAGAGGTACAAGTGCATATTATCTTCTGGTTGAATTCAGTTTTACATGATTTAGTAATTAACATCAAGCAACCACTTTGTTGGTGATGAGGACCTATTGTGTAGCTTCATTGGCCTAGGAGAAAGCTGTAGATGGATCAGTTGTGAAGAACAGCTCATCTCTCACTAGTATTCTCTGGTTGGACAGAAGTTCTGTTCTCTCTGTTGGCATGAAGGAAGCAGAAGGATGTAAAGATGTGAATAGGTATCTTTTTCTCCATCCTCCTGCACAGGCTTGAGGCAGGGTAAAAGTTACAGCTGGGTGGAAGAAAATGCTGTTGGTTTCTATACTACTGAGTCTTTGGTATAGAGTGATGAGCACTATAAAAATAAACTTGAACAAATATATGCTCTTCTAACTGTCAAAAATTGCAAAAACATGCGCTGGGTTTGATGAGCAGTTGTCTAGGCATTGTAAATATATTCCTAAGAAACTGGGTTTGACAGACAGGGGAGGACATGCAAGCTGCAGGATTTCAGCATTTTTGAAATCTCATTTTCATTTCTGGACTCTCAGTTCTTCTTTTGTGTGCACATGCACAAATACCCATGAAGGCAGCGTTCCCACTGCAAACTAGTTTCCAGCTTTGATGGTTTAGAAGTCTAAAATTGTGCTGTTGGCATTTCAAGCAATATCAGATTTGCTGTAGCATAGGGGTACCTTCAGCAACAGTGTGCCTGGAGCAATGTCTGTTGACTGCTGACTCTAGAAGAGGCAAGTTTTTGAGGTAACCCAGAGTTTGCCCGCCTAAGGGACATGTTGTGTTCTTAAAAAAATCTATTGCAGTAATTCTTCTGGAATAACTATTTTGGGAGAGCAGTTTTGGTACAATTCCAAGTGCAGATTACTTCTGAATATCTTATTTTCATTCTACCATTAATTGCCTTAGGCTCCTGCTAGCAATTGCCCATTTTTTGCATGTGGAAGAGCAGCTGGGGGCGGAGGGGATGGACAGTGCACAGATCTGGTAGGTCTTGCAGCCAGCCCACCCGGCTGCTGTGCCCCGCGGCCTCCTCGCCGTGCAGCTCTGCAGAAGGATGGGGAGGGGATCCCACTGGGAAGCTCCATGGGGCACAGGCGGTGCTTTGGTATCCAATTCAGAGGATTAATACCACTTTCTGTTCCTTGGCCACTGCAGCCAGTTGGCCTAGTGTTCATATTCAGTTTGCCCACTTCTTGAGTGCACTTACTTGTGTAAATCTGCTCAAGCGTTTAAGTCTGAAAGAGCAAACAAACAGGGCAATGAACAGCCGGCTCTGCTGGCTCTGGAGGGGTCGCTTGCTTCTCTTTCCTTGTTTCCATGAATGTGGCCCCTTGCAGTACATACAATGCCGTCTGTCAGCTCGCCTTTCCCAGATGAGGGCTTTGCTGTGAAGTGTAAAGCGCCGCCTACACACCCAGCATCTTTACTCCTTTAGAAATGCTCGCTGGAAACTGGACACAGGCTCATTCCTCTTCCTCAACACCCGGTTCCTCTGCTGCTGCCTATTTGTGCCCTCGTGCCAGGGCAGGATGGATGAGTGAGCCCCGGGGGTCAGCCAGGAGGAGCTGCCCCAGTGCATGGTGCCTGCCTATAAACACACCACACAGAAACGTACATGTGGGAAGAGAGATTATGTGCTCTGCGCAAAATGACTTGTAGGGTTATACCAAGGGAGGACAGAGGCCTTGACCATGGAGATTCCAACCCCGTGGCTTGTCTCTTAACTGATGGATCTTTACTTTATTGAGTGGTGTGGTGAGGACTGGCCAGCTTCACGTGCTATTAATCAAGTCAGGGTCATATTATCAAATAGATTTTCTCTCTCAAAACTGCCAGTGCTGTTTTATTGTAGGTTATGGCCTCGTTTGATACATGCATACGCTAATTAATGAAGACATCTGACCGCGTTTGAGATTTTTCAAGATCATTTTTCCATTTTTTTATTACTTCTGTTAAATTGCAGTGGCTTAGTTTAATCCCTTGCTGCTCACCCAGGGAATCTCGATTGTTTAGGGTGCTTTGGCCTCCTAGGTACTTGCAGGGGTTCTTAGAAGCACCCTTCCCTTGAAGGGATCCCGTGCTAGATTTTAGCCTGTGCAGTATTGCACCTTCTGCATTTTTGGCACCGTGCTTTCTGTTTATTGCCCTGTGTACTTTGTCATTTGTATCCTCTTCATACCTTTCAGTTTTGCACTGAATGCCTGGCTCCTGATTTGAGTAAGTTAGACTAAGCAAACTTTCTGCCCAAATTCAGGTCAGAGTTTCAGGGTGGATTTCTCATGGGTAATTTAATTTTGCCTATTTAAAACTTCCATGCAGCCACCTCAGACATGACATTTATTCCAGTTTCTAACTTATCTATGGCAATGTCTGTACTGTTTTTAAAGCCTGTCGCAGTCTATCCTTGAGTTATCTGTGTTGCAAAGGTGAAGGACTGTCTTAGTGCAGAATTGGTCCTGACAGTATATTCTCAACTGAAGGGAAATTGTAATGACTGTGATGCTGTCACGGAAATTCTGTGTTCTTCTTGTCAAACAAAGGAATGTCATCTGGCAAAAAGGAAAAATATCTAAAATCTACCACGTATTTTAATAGTAGTTCCTAACTAAGTCTGTTTTAATCAGTTTAGTGCTATATAATGTATTTTGGATATTTGGTGACAGAATCCCAGGATAAAGAAGGTTCTTACTCTTTGATGCCATCCAGATGTATTGAGGATCTCCAGACAGTGGTGTAAGAGGGAATTGGGTGGGTTCTGGACGCTTCTGTATCTAGAGTCTGCTTCCTCAGTGTATGCTGGTCCTGTAAGTATCTGGTTTGGTGTGTCATCCATTTCAACATGTGCTTCCTTAAGCTGGCTGGTTCATTTAAAATCCAATGCTTTTTTGGAAAGCCGGTTCTCCAGGCATTTTACAGTGAATTATGCTTCAAAAGCTGATGAATTTTGCTTTTTAAATTAAGCTATGATGTTAGGTTTTTCAGTGGAAGGTTTGTACAAAAGTAGCTCTGAAACTTCTTTGCTTGTGTCTCCATTTTCTGTTGCAAACTCTTCAACTGCAGTTGAATTTCATCTGACTTGTGATCCCACCAGGGTTTGTTACCCCTGTTTGGGGAGCTACTTGCCTAGACGCTCATAAAAGCGTATCGCTTTCTGCAGGCTCCAGCAGTAGCTGCTGCTGCTCAGATCCTGAAAGGCATTATTTTGATGGTATTTGTTCTTGCTTTAGGTGCAGAACACCAGCCCAAAAATCATTCCTAGCATATCTGCATCAAAAGCGAGGACTTATTTACTACACTGCTGCTGATTTTAGTGTTACTACAGAGTGTTTGGCTTTAGTTTAAAATGTCAGCCCTAACTGAACGCACAGATGTTCCCTGTTGATTATATCTAAGGTTTCCCACGAGATGTTTATTTATAAATAATTCCTGTTCAAGCCCTGTGTGAACTCCAGTGAAGATACCACACCACTGTTTCTCTTTACCTCCCTCTTTGCCAAGGTAAAATGTTTTCTCTGTTATTTTTGTTTTAAAGTGCTGTCAGACTCAGCCCTCCATCCAGGCAGTGTGCCCTGCTGCTTTGCCTTCATCCAGGTTTCTATCCCTCGCTATTAAACAGATGTTTAAAATGTCACGGAACTCACCAGCCTGCCTTTTGCACAGTTCATTTATGATTATTTATTTGCCTCCTGGTAATGACCTGCTGCAAGACTGTAGAGGAAGGGAAGCGGGTGAATTGTATGAGACCTAAGGTCACTTCCCAGATGGAAGGTCACTAGCACAGCAGGAGTATTGAGGGAGTCTTACTGGTGGGAGCTGCTGGAGAACCTTGCTAGTGTGTAGGCTTGTCTGCAGTTCTCTCAGTGAAGGGGAAAGCTATCCCTCAAGGTAGACTAACTCCAAGGACAGGCTTGTCCTGTGAAGATGCGCCATGGATAAGACATCCAGGCAGAGCCACATGTTGTAGAACACTGGGGAACCGTGTTACAGAAGCTTTGTGGGATTTGACAGGAAGAGAAAGAAGGTGGAAGATTTCAGGAGGTACCAGTATGGTGATGGTTTTGTGCTACAAGAAGTGTTCTTAAGCCCTTGTAGCTCTGTAGGAGATAGCCAGAGTCCTGAGACAGAGAGATTGATGGTTCGATCCAGTCTGACCCTTTATCTCTTCTTGGTTGTCATTGCTGTGTGAAGTCTGGTGATTAATTGCACTGCCAACACCTCCTGTTCCAGATCAGGGTATTCCCTTGTGCTAATATGCTGCTTGACTTGTCATGTTCTTACTTTTATGCTGTTTCAGAGTAGAACTTTACATCCCTATTAAATGGGCTGCCAAACCCAAACACGCAATAAACTGAAGCTGGCTATCTTTGATGAAATTGTTGTTGATCTTGGGTCTTCACTTGCAATGTCGTAATCCCAGACTAGGCACTGGGTTCAGTGTGCTGCCAAAGTGGCCTAGATTGCCTCTCCTGCTCATCTTTGGGGTGTCTGAAACTACATTATTGATCATCTGGCCCTGGGAGATCTGCCAAGGCGCTCTGTACCCCTTCTCTGACATTTGAACAGATCTCTTGGTTGTATGTACAGATCTTGGATCTCACTTGTGTTGAAAAGTCCATGTCCTTCTGAGTTGGGACGTCTTGGACAAAAGTAAAGAAGATGGCAGCATTAAGGCAGCTCAATTCATTTGCATCTCATCCTGCTTCAAATTTAGGCTTCTTTCCATCAGAGGAAGACTGGCTCATTACTGTAGTCTAACTCCCTGTGCCTCTCTCCACCTCTTGTGTATTTTTTTTCTGCGCTGCTCTGAAACAATCCGATGTGTGATCCCCCAGTAGCATGCTAGCACTCTTGCATCCTTTTTAGCTTTAGTCAGGGCAGAGGGGAAGGGAGATGCAGAGCGGATTCCTGGGAGCCCTTAGGAAAAAATACTGTGCCTTGTGAAAACAAGTCATTTTACTTATTGCAATTGAGAAGTCAATTAACTGACTAATTAAAGCAATTTCTCATTACATAATTGAATTCTGGTTCATCACCGTTTCTACTCTGCAAGACTGCCCCAGAGAGCGGAGCCATTTCTGAGCGCTTGCCATCACAAGCAGAGGAACCCGTTGCTCTCTCAGCGTTCAGATGTGGCACAGAGCCACTCATGAGGCTGGGAACGGGAGAGGTGGTTGGGTGGGACTTCCCTTGATTGCTTGTGGAAACAAACAATGGGATGTCATCCAGATGGTCAAGAAAAAGGCAATTTTCTCAAACCTTTTTCTACTGCCAAAAATAAGCAAAGAAAGGAGGTGACAAGTTTAGCACAGAAAACATGAGGTTTAGGATGTCCATGGTTGTGGGACTCAAGGTTATGCTCTAGAATATACAAGATGTCTCAAACTCAAAGCATTATGCTGGGTTTAGACATGCCAGTGCTCATCAAATATACTCTTAAATTGGCTGAGAGGAGAGAGAACTTTGAAATTCTGGCAGCTTCCTCCTGTACAGAAAGATAGACTGAAGATGGAGTTATTTTTTTAATGAAGGATGAATTGGAAAAGTGTTGATGTACTGAAATGTTTTATGGTAATGGAAGGTATATGGAAGAAATGAATTATAAGAATTTGAAATACTTTCAAGTCTGCAGTGTAAAATTTCAGTGGGCATAGTTAAAATGAAGCACGGTGTCAAGCCATGGCATCTGAAGGAGAAGAGAAGCCAGGGCCAGGTTAATAACATTTGTTGCTGGTGGGCCGTGATTTGACAATGAGAGATTGTGGCAGAGATATTTTTGAAGTTAGGATATAAGTACTTCAAAGCCCAGAAGAAATTGCATTTGGCAGCTGATGTGGACTTTGAAGACTGAATGAGACACAATTAAAAGAGCTGCATTTAACATGTTCAGCTTCCCTTGCTAGTGTGATACCGAGTGACTCTGAATGTCCTGATCAGGTTATACCTTGGAAATAGGACTTGGCTGGAGCAGAAACCATCTTCTCACTGAAGGAGGAAACTGGTTAAAAGTACTGAATGTTGTGGATGTAGTTAGAATTTAGGGTTTCTAACTGATGTCTCATTAGTGATTGCAAAGTGCTTTAGAGAATTATTGTGTGGATTTTTTTTGTTTGTATGTGGTTTTGGGGATTTGTTTGTTTTAAACATTCTTTTCAGACTACAGACCTGAGCTCCTCCCTGTGTGTGACACTCTGATCAGGTACCTTGTTTCCTGAGCCCCAGTTCTTCATTTAAAAAATGAATCCATTGCTTCTACATAATAGGAATGCTTCGGGGCACTGTCACTAGTGTTTGTGAACCCCTCATACCTTGTTGAGAATGTCCTCTGATAGAACTGACTAGGCTTCTAAAACTCAGTGGGAAATTATTTCATGCTTAAAACAGAAAGGATGCTATGCTTTAAGAATGGCAGAAGTTCCTGGATAGAGCGACAGCAGAATTTTAAGAAATTAAATAAAATCAGGGTGTATTGGTAATATTCAGCATCTCCGGAGTATGAAGGAGAGAAAGAAGGGCATTATGATGGCTTTGCACAGTGAAATACTTGTTTCCTGTACTTGGATTTTCAGCCAAAGTACAGAATGGAAGAAAGGGAAGCACTGGAGGCAGCTTGCAGTGTGAAAGCCTGGGGGAAGGAAGAGGAAGATTAGGAGGAATAAAAAATGCCTGTGTTAATGTATGTTGTGATGAGGGAAGGAGTGGATCTAGTGCTGTAAAGAACAGAATTTGGGAAATAAAATTTACAAGAACAGCGTATTTCAAAAACATTCAGCCAGAAGCTGGAGTGTAGAAAGCCCTAAGATGTGTTGTAGGGAGCTGCTGAGCACTTGTGGAAATAGATCACCTGTAGGAATAAATCTTTTGCTGTGGATTGAGTGTGATGGGATTTGGTTTTGATTTGTGGGTTGGGATGGGGTTTTTTGTCTGTTTTTGCTGTGGCTGGAGTATGGTAGGAGGAAAAAATTCTGGCAATTTTAATTTTATTTTTTTAAAAGTAATATTTCACTTCTGACTGCTGCTGCTTGGTATCATGACTCCGGTGGGGCTCAGTTCACACCCTTGACCAGCAGCATCAGCTTCCATATGTTCCTGCTATCACAGGTGAAATGTGCATTTCTCATTTTGTACCGTCTGGCAGATGCTGGTTTGTACAGTCACAGTCTTCTCCTCTGTCGATCAAGTTATTAGTGTCATTGTTACGAAGCATTCAGCACTTTTCAGCCCTTAGGGAAGAGGAGCCCAGTTTGGAACAGAAACCTGTGCATCCTGACAGCACATGTTGAAGCACTGTGGAGTTGAAATGCACTCATGTTCGTTGTCCCTTAGGAAGCACTGTAATTCCCAGGCTGGCACTTCTGATATAACTCAGTTATGGAATCATAAATAAGCAATTGACATAGGCCAGGGAACTTCAAAGCAATCAGTACAGTCATAATAGGTTCTAGCTTGATAAATAAACTATGCTGATGTAGTCTAAAGGATTCTTAATATTTTCATTTTTTTTTCTTCTGTCTTACATCAAAGCTTCTTCCTTGAACTGGCAACTCTCCCTAACCCTTTTCCTTCCCCTACATCCCCTGCTGATCTCTTGGTACAAGCATCCTTACCCATGGGACTGGTTTCTTTGCAAGCCGTACTCAGTCTCCAAACTTAATTGGGCCCTGATACACACTTGCGTGCAAAGTAGTTCTTTAGAGAACGAATCTTGGATATAATCTTTTTATTATTTTTTTTAATTTTTATTTTTGATTGAATTGACATGCATTGACTGGTTTCTTATGTAATGAGGATCACTTTTCATGCTGGTCATAACTGTTCTGTCTATGTGTGTGGTTTTTTAGTTGCTTGTGTTGCAGCTTTGTACCCGTATAGGTACCCAGGATACAGCGAGGTGGTGGCTGAGGTGATGTTGCTTGTGCAGCTTGAGAGGGTTGCTGGGACCTTTCCCCCAGGCCATTTATTACACTTTGAAGCAGTTGGTTGGTGCATGTCCACTGAGCCCAGGATTCGCTAAGATATCCCACCCTCCGTTACCAGATTGGAAACATCATGGGGCCACCTGAATGTCCCGTGAATCGCTCACAAGCCTTGTGAGAAACTTGCACTGGGTTCAACACCCTATTTTTCTGGTGCCCCTTTTCATTGTGTGTTGTCTGTCAGTAGCAAGCTGCCTGTGGAAGGTGTGGAGGGGAGCAGGTGCCTACTGTGCTGCCTCTGCGGCCTTTGCAGGGAACACACATTACGTGAAAATGTCCAGTCTACAGTACAGTGAGTCACAGGTCTGAATTCGTAGCGCCAACTTAAATCTGGAAGTGCAAACCCAGTTGGTGAATATATCACTAACAGCTCTTCCAGTTCATCCCCAGCAATGGCACAGCACCGGCTCCAAGGACAAGGTGCCTTTTGCTTCTGTGCCACGGTGCTGGATATGACACTGCCGCTGGGATGGCAAGGGGTGAAGGGAACACAGCAGGCGTGAGCAGGCTCCTGCTGTGAGCATTTAAACACTGCCGTGTCAGGAGCTGGGAAACGGTGTGATAGACAGTTTTCCTGTGACCTGGATCCTGTGAGCTTAAGGAAGTCTGAAACTTTATTGACAAGTGATGTGTCAATAACAAGCCTATTGCGTGTGTATGTGAGAGTGGCAGGTTTTTGCATGAGAAGATCCGACTTTCTGACAAAGTCCCATGTGATGCCCAGGTGTTGATGCACAAGACCACGTCTTACTGTGCTGCCTCCTGTCCTGAGGAGGAAGTTGCCAGAATCTTCTGAGAAGAAACCAAATAAAAGCCCCCTCGTAACTGTAAATAAACAGGGAAGGAGAAGCTTAACTTCCTAACAGCTGCATTTACTAAGAATCTTGTCAACGAGGACAAATAAAATCTCTACTATTGGATTAACGTAAAGAGCCTGATCTGGGAGGAGCAGATCTTTTTGAATGTACCGAGAGCTTCCTGGCCTGCCACAAGAGACCCATTTCAAAATATTGCAGAGCTTGGGTACAGGCCTTTGGCCTAAAATTGTTGGATAAATATTTTAGTGTTTTGTGCGTCTTGTTGCCAAAACATCCAGAGTCTGAAACTGTCTTCCAGGGAAGGGGTTCTTTATGCATGCTCATGTTTGATTCGAGCACTTGTTCTTACTATGTCTGGTGCAAAAAGGCAGGCTTTAAAATCAATTCTCTACTCCATTAGCATCCTCAAAGGATGTCTCTGGTCACATCAGAGGCAATCTGCTCCCTTTGTCTTTTCTATTATTGTTATTTGTTTTGTTTAAAACTTCATCGTCTATGAAATCATCTGTCTCACCCTCTGCTGAGACCTGTCAGGGCACTGTCTGTCTATCTGCCTCCGCCTGGGAATAACAAAGACATTTCTGTGTTGCAGGCTGCCTGTCTGGCTTGTCTGCCTCCTCCTCCACTGAGGGAGAACTAGTTTGCTGATTTTTGCGTGCCCCATTTGATCCTTGGCCTCTTTACTCGTGCTGCTATTAAGGATGCCAATTAATGTTAATCTGGAAGTCTATGCTTCTCCTTTAGATCCTGGAGTAGTGCCACCAACTAGTCTCATGTGGGTCACCAAACAGCTGTCAAGTGATGCTGTTTACTGCATTTTTACTTCGTATCCTTTACTTCATGATCGGTCACTGTGGCTTATAGAAAATGAATAAAATTCACAACATTTTAAACTATTGTGAAAGCCAGTAAGTGAAATGTAGGCACGAGAGCAGGGAGTTCCTAGCCAGCAGCTCTTGTACAGTCATTGAGAATACAGAGGAAGGAGAGACAGTGAAATTAAGTGCAAATAAGTGTTTAGATTTCAAATAGAAACCTTGGAAATTTTCCTTGTCATGTAAGAACTTGATGTTCAGTAACATCAACCAGTGAGCTGGACGGTTTGGTCCCAGTGCTATTTAATTGCTCCTACATCATAAGTCAAGTTACCTTATTCATCCTATAATACTTCTGATAAGGAACTAAATAAAGTGAAAGGAGGATTAGCTTGGTCCATGTAGGAGCTCAGCTGAAGCACTGGCGGCTGTTCTGAGCACACCAAGGCTCACTCTAGCGTGTCTCTGCAGTGTGTGGCTGGGAGTTACGTGGGGATATAGCCCTGATGGAGCCCATGGAGCCACTGTACTTAAAATTGAAGTACTCTGTTGGATTTGATCCACAGGCCTCATTTTTGATTATTTACAATTGAATAAATCGGGCCTGTCCCCATGGGAATTAATAGGATCAATCCTGGTGTGACAGCAGAGTGAAACCTTACGTGCTTGAATCTTGCGTGCTTAATACAGACCTTTTTTTCCCCCTGTTTCAGGTCCTTTGCTCTTTCTGTCATGTCTCGCTTCACGAATGCGTTCCTTTAACTGTGTCGTGGATCAAAACTGTAAAATACCATCTGTCAGCATAGGTGAAATCTAATCCTTGTGCTGTTCAGGTAACCAGTGAATTGACATTCATGTATTCGAAATGGGGCGCTTAGCCATCCTACTGCTCTTACAAATCTGTGCTTTTTTTCCCCCCCTCTAGATTATTACTTACATAATATATGAACTAATAATTGCTGTATGGTTTACATGCGAGTTGCTTTCTAGAAGCCATGTGTAGGCAGGGAACTCAAGATGATATAATGTAGGATTAAATAATTGCAATATTATGTTGTGGTGCAAAAAGGGGAGTGATTGTAGGATGTGAACGATGCAATCCGCATGAACTACATCCAGGCAAAATAGGCAGGAGTGGTGCAGATGGGTGGGTCCTCCTTCACTCGTCTTCTCAGCAACTAAAATTGTTCGTGCTGTCTGTGGGTAGATTTGGGAGGACAGAGCTTTTCTTCTGATGCCACTGTAGATTCAGACTGACTTTATTCCAGTGTCACTGAGCTCTGAGCCTAGCTTTTACTGGTGTTTTAATGCCCTGTGACTGCGCATAAGCTTAGTTTGGTGACCCCCATCAGTAAATGTTGCTAATATTTCACAAATGAAAAAAATGTTTTGACTGCGTGGTCTCCCTAGTCAGCACCAACTTTTTAAATTTACAGTTTGTAGCTTTAAATCAGCATCTGAGATTTTGTTGTTGGCTTTGTTTGTTTGTTTTAAATTCTACTTTGAAACTGTTTGTACTTAAACTGACTGTGACTCAGTGTGGGGTCTTGCCTTCGCTCAGAAATGCACGTTTGCTGAATTCAGCTGAAAAACGCTTGTCAGTGGAGAGTGGAAAGGTGAGAGAGGTACTGGCAAAATTCAGTACTCACAGCCCAGCTATGAGGACTATGAAAATGAGCATAAACAGTACAATTCTGTAATATCCAGGATGAACAAAAAATAAGCAAAACCCGTAAGATGTGGTCAGGTAAATTTCAACCTAAAATCACTTCCCTTACAGATATCCAGAAATTCCTACTAACACAAGAAAGAATTTTCTTTCTCAAGGAATAAGTTGTTATTACTCATTATTTGTTTCTCTGACTAAATAGTGCTATGTCTTTGTTTCCATGAAAGCCCCAAGCTTCTCCTATGAAAACTGGTAAAACTCAAGCCCAAACCTTAACACAAATCTACAAGAAAAAAAACAACACAGGAGCAGAGACCCAGGTATGCCTTGTGTCTACAAGTGTCTGCAGGCTCTCCCTGTGGCCCAGACAGGCTCCCGTCACTGGGTGCCATCAGGTAATATGTTCGCTATCAAACTAAAGCGGTTGGAGTGGCACAGCCTTTGGGCTCATTATCCTTTGCGACAATGCAGTGTGACAGTGAAATGGCTGATGAAATCTAAGGCTGTCTTTTCCGTTCGAAGGCAGTGCGATGATTACAGCCGTTCATTTCCCAAAGGCAGTTGAGTGGCAGGGGTTTACCAGAGTAAGGCAACTGTGCTGCGTCTGATGACCAAAGGTTGTACTGCAGCGTGGAGCCCATTTACCTCCTGAGCAGAGGAGCCTGCAGCGGTTGTGGTGGCCAGTGCGTTGCTATGATCAGTTGAGATCTGAGAGAAATTCAAAGCGACCATTGTTAATGTATGCAGAAAGCAATTAGGTTAACAGCACAGGACGATGTGTAAATCAATGTGTGTGGTCAGTGTAGCTGTTTATTCAGGCGGGTACTAACTTGTGTTCTTCCACGCATGCCATAGTGGTGAAGTTTCTCTGAGCCTTTGATGCTTGTGGTGTTCTGCAACCCAGAGAATGCTGCTCTTGTATCGTTTGTGGCTACTTTTTCTTATGTGGAAACGCCTTTTGTCTTTTCTTGAGCTGGAGGGGTTAATTATAAACATTAGTGGCCATTAAAAGTCTGAAGACCAGCTGAAGGTCTGCGGGAGAGTGCCCCACTTGGTGCTGAGGTGGTGGGATGGGTGGGGGCTGTGCTAAACAAGGTGCACCTGGAGGTAATATTGAAGGGGTTTTGTCTGCATTTTGTTGCAAGCCTGCATCTGTGCTGTTGGAGGCCGTTGTTGGAGGGGCTAGGTAAATAAATCGTGCTGTTTACCCAGTGCAGATTTTTCTGTGCATTGATTAATCTGCTTTAAGATGTAATATCAAACTGCAAATGGCACCATCGAGAGAAAGGATTGGAACTGGACACTGCACTGTTGCTGGAAACAGGTATGTGAAGCTTTAGTTAGCTGAAGTTCTGAGTTGCAGGTTCTCATACTTGCTGTCGAGCCCCAGTGGATGTTCCCTGGGATCTGGCTTTGCCACTGCTTCTTTGCAAGATGATCACAGGCAGTGTCTCTTACGCTTGGAGCAATTAAATCTTTGATGATTTTTAAGGATATTTCTGCGATCTAGTGGACATGCCTGTTAACTCCCCAACCAGCCCTACCAGGGTGTCCTCTGATGAGCCAATGCTGGCATTTCAAAAAGCTAAATGCATGCCTAGCTGCTCTAGTCACCCGGTGCTGCCATGCTGTCAGTCAAGAGGCTGCTGACTGCTCAAATAAATGCTGTCCATCTAATTAGTATGTGTAGCAGCGGCAGGTTTTAATTATATGGTTAAATACACAAAAATGTAGGATTGTCACGTGGGATCAGTCTATTGGCCCTTTGTGAGTGACATCCTGCCTCCAGCAGTAGCCAGTGCTGGATATATTGGAGCATAACATATTTCTTTTTGCCCTCAGCGTAATATGCACAGGTTGTTAGAGAAAAATTTCACTTCTTTGTTGAAGCTAGTTAGTGTCCAGAGGAGTAATTCCTCCTTTGTGAATCTTCACTCTGCTGTGATTCAGGTGAACCCAGGGACTTTGTTTTCTAGGCAAAGGATGTAAGATAAATGAGGTCTTTTATTTTTATTTTTTTTCTCTGGCTTTAATGGGAGACTTGGTCTCTGCAGTATTTCATGAAGTTTGGGATTTCTCCCGATCTTCCAGTGCTTCCTTGTGCCTGGTGGAAATTCATTCAACAGGTGACCGACCAAGTGGCGAGCTTCCAGAGTGTTTATATTTCTGTTACTCTTTCCTTTTCACATTTTCTTGGCTTTATTTGTCATGCAAATAAATCTTAAAGGTTTTTGCTAATAATTTTAAGTTGGTTTATACTGTTAATTTGTTTGTTATTTTCACTTTCTATTGACTACGCATCAACTGCTGGCATTTAATTATACAGTTCTGATCTCGAGATGCATAAAATGGTAAACTAAAACTGTGGTTTGGTTCACATGGGATGTGGGATGTGCTGTGTGGTCTCCGTTTGAGCAGGTGAGTGTGAAGAGATGAAGGATGAAGAGATTCTTGGTGGCAATATCCATGCAGGCTATGCTCTACCACGTGGATGGTGTGTGATGGGGAGAGTTGTTGTTCCTTTAGCATTGTGACTATTCCTGGTGCACAGGGAGGAAGATGTGACGCAGCTATTGCCACATGATGCTGGAGGATCCCAGCCCACTGAAGTTTTACTGTTCTCCAAGTCTGTCTGTCTCCTGCTTTACAGCAGCCTTGCTTATTCAGCTATGTCAATGTTGGCAATAATAGGAAACTCCCTCACAGAGAGTCAAGAGGGCTCAAAATTTCATTCACAGAGGTCACAGAGAGGGTAATACCCGTCTGCATAACGAATTTTAATCTGTGGCCACCTGGGAGCTTCAGTCTAAGGCTGTGCCGAGTCAGAATGACTCATCAGCCAAGCCCAGGCAACCTTTGGTACAGATGCAGCAGTTTCCAGCAAGGGAGTGTCGCTTCTGCAGTGGCTTGTGGTATAAGAGAAATCGGTGACACCTGCAAAAGCTACAGTTTTATATGAGTTTAATTGGCGCAAGGGGTTTTCCAGAATACAGATATTATCATAAAGCCCTCACGGACCTGGTAATTTGTGTTTCTCAAGTTACAAACTGAAACCACATTTCCCTTGAAGTGGAGGGAGGTCATACACCAGGGGCTGAAATACAGCTTACAGAAAGGGTCTGTGAAAGTCTCTGCAAACTGAGATGCTGTTGCTTCTTTAGATGCTTACGCACAAAATTCAGCTCGGTGAGCATACAGGAAGATTCCTGGGACGCTGGGTTCCTGCAAATGTAAATCCCAGTCATTCAGTGAATGTGTATCAGAGTATGTCATAATCTGGACTAAACAAGTGTGGGTGTTATCTTATTTTTCATTGTGAATGCTGATGAAGGATTTAGAGATCCCACTGGACTGAGAGATAAGCCTAACGGGAGTTTTCCTGATTACTCATTACTCTTTTGACACTAACTAAATTGGAATGGGGAGGGTGGAAAGACAGGGCTATAATAGTTTTTATATTTGATTGGTTTAGATGTGGTCGTGGGGGTTCATTTCCCCTGCTTTGGAAGATGTTGTTTAGGACTTGAAGTAATGGATATTCTCTCTATGTGTGAAATACACCGGAGGGTAATCAATTTATGGGCAAATTAAATGTTATATTTTAACAGGTGGAAAAAAAATTCCTTTCAGAAGTTCCTGTCCTCCCAGGTTTCCCCCCACCACTGTGCTAACCCCACACCTTGGTCCACAGCACCCTCCCTTGGGCTGCTGCAGTTACTCTGGGGCAACGTTAGAACTGAACCATCACCAAGACTATGTAGTTTTGGGGTTTGTGGGAGATTTTGGAGTTGTTCTGTTGTTGTTGTTGTTTCGTTTTTAAAAAGCAGCACTGGAGAAAATGTAATAATGTAATGTGAGACTGTACCCTTTGCTGCATGAGTTTACGTGAGTGTTATCTCTGATAACGGTCTTTGGTGGACTGTAGGCTGTGTGAATGAAGTAACTGTCCAATACTGCCAAAAAAAGTATTGATATAATAGGTTAAGGTAAGAGGAGAGGTAGTATTTGGGAGTCCTAGTTTGTAGTCTGAGAATAACAGTGTACACATCTCTGTCTTCCCAGGGGTAGTGACTTCTCCTCGGTGGTGCACACTCTACACCCAGGTATTGTCTGCTT
The DNA here is from genome assembly GCA_013389965.1 of Todus mexicanus. Lineage (NCBI taxonomy): Eukaryota > Metazoa > Chordata > Aves > Coraciiformes > Todidae > Todus > Todus mexicanus. The sequence continues at coordinate 16,102 of WEIS01038254.1, read as the reverse complement.
AGTTACCCTGCTGGATATTTAGAGAAGCTCATAAAATATACAACTGCCTGTAGAAGTTTGCGTTTTTATATGCAGTCTGCATACAACTCTCCTTTGTACCCTCTCAGGAAAGGAATTACAAGGGTGAGTGTAATGAAGGTACCTGGATATGGTAGTTTTATTCACAGTGTTTTGCAGCTGTAGTTCACGAAAGGTATAGGAACTGTTGACTGTGCAATATATTCTTTCTTTTCTCATAGACTGTTTAACGACGGTGCATTCTCCTTCCCTTTTGTGCGGTTTGGCTTTGAGACTGTATCGCTTCCAGAGGAACTGTGTTGGAGTAAAATGGATCTAGCAGAAGCACTGTTTGCAATGAACTCTGTTCAAAACTTCCCTTTATAAAACCCTGCTTTCAGTTGTCCTAATTTAGCTATCTAGACCCAAAATATGCTCCGCATCTGCTTCAGACAGGTTTTGTTGATAAAGCAAAAGAAGAGCTATTTATCAGTAAGACTTAAGGGAAATAGTCCTACTTCAGGTGTGTGTTTTGGTCTTAGAGTCATTAAAGGCTTGAAATCTGTCATGGCTTTCCTTTTGTGTTGAGGATGTGCATTTAATAGCCCCATTAAAATCTGACTGGGCATGAAACTTTGTGAAAATCTCTGTAGATACATGTTTAGCTTCCATCCTGGAATTGTAATTTTTCTGACTCTTTTTTTTTCTTTTCTTTCCAAAACCTGAGAATAATCTTCAAGGATTTCTATTAAAAGAACAGTGAAGGCATAGTCAAGCACTTAAAAATTGGTTATTGTCACAATTGACAATAGGAGCTGGGTTTTGCAACCTCTAATGCTATTTTAATCTAACTCTTTATCTACACGTTAAATATCTTGCATGTGATCTGAACCTGGAGACAGTTCCACCGTTTCTGGCTCCTTAAAAGGAACTGTACTTTGCTAGAATGGAGAAAGTATGGCAGATGATTGCGGGGGGAGGAATAGACAGAAAATTTTGGTGACATTTGCTTAAAAAACCTGCACTGTAAAAGGAAACATACCTCTAGCTTGTGGTAGCACATGCTGGGAACAAACTCGTGCTTCTGGTCTGGTAATGAGATGAGTTCGGTGTCCAAAATCTGGTGAGTGGGTCCAAGTTGTAAAGAAACTCTAGCAATTCAGTAAATATATTTGCTTTTTTAATAATGGATGATGTTATTTAAAACCTCAAATAGAGGGCACATTGAACATGGCCTTCGTGTGATTTCGACTGTAGTTGTTCGTGAAGGGTGTGTCTAAACAAAGCTATTGTGTTATTTGGCTTTGGTTTTGGTGTTGTGGTGGGGGTTTTTTAAAGGACGATTTTTCTGTTTTCTTTCTGAGCAGCACGGAGACAGCTATTCATAAGATTTTCTGCAGCACCTACTAGAGGGTATCATTTACTACCAACAGAAGTGATTGTTTCCTGTATCTCCCATTGTAAGTGTAGGGTCTGCCACAACTCTTAAAGTGAGATAAGATAGAGCAGCACAGCAGATGTTGCTGCCCATCGATTCACAGGTAGTACAAACCCGATTCTGCTATTAACACATTTTTTTGGCAGTGTGATTACTCTGACTCCACTGTAACTTTTTTGTATCACTGTAGTTGAGAACAAAATTAAGCCCCCTGTGTTTACTGATGAAATAATGATTCTAGAATACAGATTTTAACTCTGCTGGTATCCCCACAGTTATCCATATTCCAGTTGTTTAGGAATTGCCATCGCTTTAGCATGTGTTCCTGTTGTGGCTGTGCTGTGGGACTGGACTGGACCAAAATCTATTTCACAGTTTCCTCTGCCCCAGGAGCTACTGAACGCAACTGTCAGATGATGAGAATTTCTCATTTGCACTCATTAATAGAGCGACTCAAGCTGTGTGTGATGCAAGCTGAAATGTCAAATCTGGCCACCAGCAACTATTGGCTGTGTCTTTTTAGTTCTAATGTCTGTATCTGGTTAATTTGTATATCTTATCTGCTGTTATTATACAAAACAAATAATACTTAACTTTCACATGGGATACTAGAAGTAATAAATCTTGCTAAGAGAAGCATTTCCATGTGGGAGAGCAGGAGCAACAGGATGGACTTGGAGTACAGAGGCATTTTTGTGGTGCTGTGATTGTCTAGAAATTCTGTGTTCTGAAGTAGCAAGGGAGAAATTTCCTTCAGCGGATGATGCCTGGTCACTGAACTTGATTTTTAAGGTGGATTGTGTTTGTACTCTGCAGCATGCTTGGTCAGATGATTTGGATTTGGGTTTGGGAAAGCAGCTTAGTGCTGGCGTGAATTGTGACTCATGGATCACATGTCTGTGGGGCTGGTGTACATTTAAGCCACTGGAAGTGTGTGGTACAGGAAGGACGCGGCTGAACTCAAGGAGCCTGCAGTTTATGCAAGTAGAAGCGAGTGAACACAGATTGCATAACCCAAGTTTAGTATTATCAAAGATAACGCTCTGGAAGGTGAGAAGGAGAGAAGGGGTTGAGATTTTTCCATGTCCCTGTCAAGCAGAATTGTAGAGAGCCAGAGAGCTGAGGTGGAGCAAGGAAGGATGGGGATGTGGGATGAAATTGTGGAACTTGAGGGGCTTTGTGAAAGAGCAGGAAGAAGCAAACTTGAAAGGGAATGATAATCTTTTGAACATTGAATTTAATTTGAAACCAGCCTTCCAAACTGAGGCTCACTTTTTATGATCCCTTGGCTTTGGGAGTGAGTATAATTAATCCTCTCTTCCTCAGAGAAACCAACTGGTGGTGTGTTGTGTCATGGAAAGCTGTCTCCTGTGCCCACTGCGGAGTCCCAGCATTATTTGGGCTGGGACACAGTGCTGAATCTGTCACCTCATTAGCCATGTACTTTCGAGGATCTCCTTTACACTGTCCTGCAGGTTTATCTGCTGGTTCTTGCTTTTGCTGCTTTCACGCTGCTTTAAGTGACTTGATGACAACAAACCCTTGGTACTCCAGTGAAGGACGTGAGCATCCCTCCTCAAAGCTGAGACTCATGGCTAAGTTCCTGCTGTTGCCAGACTTCATGAAATCGTGTCAGGGAACTTTTTATAAGGTAGAAATTGTCAGCTTCCTGTGAAGTTTCACTGAAAGTAGAAATAATAGGGTAAAAATGTATTATTAATACTGAGATTCCTAGATACAGATGTAAACCATTTGACAGATTTCAAGTGTGCTATGAATTTCAGGTAGAGAAAAGAGAAGAAAACTGCCAGACAGGGAGACGAGGGGAGACACAAATGAATCAAGGAGACATCACAGGTTGTGGTGGTTACTGTGAGACAGAATTAAAGATGCTTCGGGTGACAATGTGGAAGATTTGTGTTAATGCATTACAGGCTCTTGTGCCATGGGCAGTGACCTCTTCCTCCTCCCTGCTGCCAAGGAAGTGACAGCAGAACTTACCCAGCAGGCTGTGACTCCACTGAACGGGACACAGCAGATCTGTGGGCAAGTGAGATGGAGGGGCAGCACTGCAATTGACACACTGGGAGAAGAGGATGTGAGCCTAACACAGATAATAAGCCTCCATATAAACAACAAATGTAGGCCATGCCTTTAAGTATTGGTTGCCTCCCCAGCACCCTCCCTTTGGTGATGCCCATGAAATATACAAATGACTAGCTATTACCAGTGCTGTTGCAGAAAGGAGGACAGTGTTTTTAACCGGTGAGGTGAATACAGCCATTGTCCCATAGAACCAGCAGCAAGTGCCCTTCACCCAAGCTGGTAAAGCCCTGTCTCACAGATATATCTTTCTCTTACATTGTCATAGCAACTCTTTACCCTTTTAATGTCTTTAAGGCTCCAGTAAAAGTGCAACGCTCCCAGTGAAAGTTTATTGCTGTGTTCCTGGGGGGTGAGAATTCACTGCTGTGTTGCTGGTACGCTGATGGCTCTCGTGAGGTCCCTTTCACCCAGTTCACCTGCTCTACTCTTAGCTTTTGCTATAATGTGGATCAAGGTTGTATGGGTTTTGTTTTTTATTTTCTGTAAATTTTTACATAGTACCCAGTATGAATGGAAGACCAACCTCACGGATGGCTGAGTTGAGTTTTCATTGCGACATTTGAGTTGGCACTAGTGAATGCTGAGTACCCTTAGAAACCGAGAGCTGGATTTCCCTTCTGCTGGACTATTGCTATTGTCTTCACTGGAGCTTGTTCTTCATTTCCCCTGCAGCATGTGAGAATGGCCCCCAGCCAGGGGAAGCAAGCTGAGTGAAAACTACAGCAAAAGAAAGAAACCCTGAGAGAAAAATGCTAATTATATATTTTGACCTTGTTGCATTAGCGACGGCATCACCCACATTAGCCACTATTCATGATCATTCCCCAGGGCCTGAATTGCTTCTGGACAAGGAGAGAAGTCTGGGGCTATTATTGTGGCTGCCTGGTTAAGTTACAGAATGAAATATATACCATGTAATGCTTTTGGACAAATTCAGTGGTTCTTAGCTGATTTTGCCTGCCATTTGTCTTATGTAGTTGTAAATAGCTTCTGTAGCAGGCACCAATTACAAGACCAAAATAAAATCATGAGTGGAGGATGGGAGTGACCCACCCAAAAAGGGCAGGGGTGGAGCGCAGCATTCCTTTTGTAGAGGAGGTGGGAAGTTAATCAGTGAATTCACAAGTAAATTTGTTCTACTTATTTGCTTTAAATGTTGGCAGGTGGCTCAGTTGTCTCTGTGCAAAACTGGGAGCCAGCATTTGTTTTGCAACGTTGTCCTGCTCAGTCATCCTTTTGAAATGTTCTTGAGCCCCCAGCTTATACTCCTTGGTACCTCGTACAGCACAAGATTTCTCCCAACTGAGAGTTGGTAATGGATCGTGTTAAGTCTGCTCATGCTCTGAGGGTAGGAAGGGAGTGGGCAGAAACAAGTGGGAAAGAGGCACTCTGTGAAAAAAGGCGAGAACAAGTTATTTTCTGTAAACCTTCTTAGATTAAATGACTGCTGTATTTGAGAGAGGTAGAACTTAGAGCCTAGATGTGAACATGACTGGCATCCTCTGACTGACTCAATATGTGTTACAGCTTCTCTTCTTTGGAGAAGTGCTCTACCTACTATAAATCTGGTTATAATTAGGTTCAGTTTGTCACAAGGTGTGTTCAGCTACCTAACCTCATTTTCCTGTGAAAACAAGACTTGCATACACTCACTCTTGGCACATAGGTGTCTGGCTTCTTTTGTTTGTGAACTGATTTTAATGATACTCGGATGAGAGATGGAGGCCTCAAAGCTGTGAGGAAGTAGGTCTCCTGCCTCTGTCCTGGGTGTTTAGGGAATTGGAGGTTGCTCGTTTTGCAGTAAGAAATTGATAAGATTCACTGTGGTGGTCAGTCCTTCAGCCCTTTTCCACAAGTCACAAACTGAATGAACAAAACAGGTAGTTACCTACAGGATGTGATACTGGGCTTCCTTCTTTGGGATTGCCAAACTTTGGAAAAGAAACACACCATATAAATGTGAATTTAAAGTAAAATTGTAGCTATGTAGATAAGATCTGCCTTAACCCTTTAAGTATTACCCTTCTCTGTGAGAAGTTTGTTTAATTTTCATACATTGTGTGTGTTGTCCGTTCCTGTATCCTAACGGTGCCACAGTCTGGTCTTTTGTAAAGGTGCTGATGCTGTCTTTCCTGTGTGTGGAACAAGTTGCCTCGCAGTTGCCCCCTCATTCAGTTTGTCATCAGTTCATCTCATTCTCTAAGGCTATGTTATATATTGTGCAGTTTTCAAACCTGGGCAAAGCAAAGACGCAGTCTAAGCTAATGCCTCATTTTTATTTATTGTAAGTCCCGTGCTGCCAACTTGACCCATTTTTTTCCATTCTACCGACTGTTCAAATCTCTCAGATTAATTAGTCAAGGAAGGCACAGCTGATCCTGGAGTGAAATCCATACCCACACATTCTGCCTCTCTGTGATCCAACCCTCTTGTTTTTTTCCCTATTCTGGGATGTAGGCTGTCGGTATTAACACTGCGCTGTAATAGACCTGACTAGCCATTATCATTAGCAGTGGGTACCAGCTTAAAAACCCAGTCATCAAAGAACAAAAATGCTGGCAGCTAAATTGAGAAATCCAGCCAGGAGGAAAACAACCGCGAGCATCAGCCAGACGGCTGCTGCTCCCTGTACAGAAGAGGAGGACCGTACAAGGCAAGTCAGCTAAATGTTGTCTGACATTTAAAAACAACTGTTCTGTTGTATTGGAGAATGTTAAGAAAGCCCAGCCCAATGCAAATTGCTGTCAGCACGCCTCAAAATGACCACAAACAGGCTGAAGCCCCCTTTCCTCTGTGGGTGTGCGCGCACACACACACACACACACACACATATATATAGACAGCCATTTATCTCGTGTATTGTATGGGGGCTGTGTGCTGTATTCATTAGAGCCCTAGGATGTCTGTAAGCTTGCTTGCTCAAACCTTGGCAAATCCTCTTACACCTGAGAGCCCCCTTTGTGTTCACATCCTACTGAATTTAGGTTTTCCTCTTTTTCTCCCCCACTTTTTTTTTTTTTTCTTCTTCGAAAATGTTATTAACTAGAGCATTAAATGCTGGCCTCCAGCAGGGCCTCTCCATATGTTTACAACAAATGTTTCCTCCGTAGAGGGAGGATGTATGTGTGTGAGAGAGCATGCAGATATAATGGGGCAGCTCCCAGATCCAGCCTCCCTGGGAGGCGAAACTCAGGCGCTCAAAAATGCTTATCAATTCAAGTAACTCAGATGGAAACAGATTGTAACATCTCTCGGTGCACCTTTCACCCGTGGCGAGGAGAGGACTGCGTGCGCAACGACCAGATATTTCTCCCTTGTGATGCGTGAAGATTGGCCTATCTCCTGGGGGAGCGCAGACCGTTATTCGGCGTGGCAGAAACTGCTTTATCAGGCAGGTTGGACTTCAAAGCCAGTTGGACTGACTTGCCCCTCTCCCCTCTTCTTTCAATCCAAGTTCTGTGCATAAAACGTGTTTCTTAGCAAGCCGTGACTTGCTCCCCCTGTGAGCAGTTGGGAGGCTGGAGAGCATCTGCCTTCAGCGTTCCTGAACATCTTTCTTTGCTGCTGACTGGTGCAGCGTGGATGGCTCCAAGGTTACGTGGCTGCTGCTAGCCCTGAGCTGCAGCCTTTCCAGAAAAATAGCCCTTTCGTGTAGGAGGCAGGGTTAGAGATGCTGATGAAAATGTCTCTTTTAATGCAATTTCTGTGGTTATCTGTTGGAACTGGGCATCGCTACGTTGTTCCCTACTGTCAGTGCTTTGTAGATTAACTTTTCAGGTGATAGCAAAGGCAGAGTTAATTGCAGCTGCTTTGAACTGAAAATAGCAAATAACATTCATCAGTCCTATCTCCTTTTTGGCTTGTAAATAATTCATAGGCTGACCCTTATTTTATACAGAAGTGTGATGCTCACAGTGATGTACTTTGAAGGACTTATTTTTATTTAGTATATGCTCATCAACTCCTTCACCTTTGTAATTTGTTCTGCTGTGACTGTCACGCAGGAGTGAAGGTTTTGTTTCTGCTTCTTGCTCAGCGATTGAAATTTAAATGGGGAGAAGCAAATAGAGTAACAAATAATACGCTTTGCTACACGTTTTCATGAGGAATAATTATTTGAACTAAAAGCTTTCAGGACACATTAACTACTAGGCGTTTGTGGAAATCCTACCAGAGCATTTATGAATAATGGAACATGAGTGACTATTGCACACTGAACTCTGCCCTTTTAGATTGTGCAAATATTTGTGACCCTAATTGTGTATATTGCAAGATCTTCTGGATCGTCTCAATATTGCAGGGAGACGAATGGAAGCGAGAAAATCTGATTTTCTTCCTTTATGAGTTCATAAGTCATTGTAAAAACACGGATAACAGTTGTTAAACGTACGTTAGACGGGGAAACCCACACTTTCTCTGACTTTGTAGACATGTACAGCTTCAATTTGTGTTGTCTGACTTCAAGGTGGGGCAATAAACTGTGCAACCTGTGCCATAGACCATATGTAGGACACTTTAGTTGAAATTATCTATTTGGGAAAATTGTAAATGATGGAGAATCCAGACACAATAACACACTGTACATGAGGAAACATCGATGTTCTATCAACACACCTTTGAAAAAGCTACCATAGTTGATACATTAGCCATAAGTTATGTAGGCCATTTCAAACAAGTTCAAGCAAAAATAACTCTGTACTGTAAGATACCCACCTGTGTTCGCGAGTTTTTCTATATGTTACAGAGAAGCTGCCTTAATGTTCCAAACACGTTGAAAGATGAGGCAAAATGTAACCCAAAGCTAGCAAAGCTTCAAACGTGCTGTTGGCTGTGTTTCTGTGTAGCTGGGCGCTATTGATATCTACAGGTTTATTTCATCTTCCCCCAGAAATTCTTAAATGTTACTTGGTTAGTCATTTACGAAGGCAGTCCAGTCTTTGTTCTCGAGCTGTGTGGCCTGGTTCTGCCAAAAAAACCCCACCTGAATTCTGCTAGGATCATTGCTAGAATTTACTGTTAGATGTTAACCATTAAATATTTTTTTTTATATTAACAACATCCTGTTTCTTTTCCTGAAACAGTCTCAGCCCCCTCTCCCTCAGTGTGTCACTCTTGCTTTGGCCTGCAAAGATCTTAAGAGCTTTCATTTTGCTCAGGATGCAATCCTTTTTTGAGCTTGATTCACTCCGTTGCTTTCATGGTTTATGGTGTGCTGTGGGCGCTCTGTCTTCTGCCCAGCCTAGCATAACTCCAGCTCTGTCACTTCTGCCTTTCTAACCATCACAGGGTGTATCAGTGCTGCTCTGCTTGCTTATGTTTGATAGAAGTACTGCAGTTAGGGCTGTCGCATGCAATGCCCATGGAGGTGCGTTTTCAACTATTGATTTTCCAGCTCATGTTTCCTGGGCATGTTGAGCCAGTAGACAGTGACTTTTGCATGACGAGGCTAACCGGTCACCGCGTTGTGTAATCGGGACCTGGGCTAAGCAGTTGGTTACTTTATTTTCCAATGATTGTTTCCTGACGACTTCGCTAGCTACCTCATTACGTCTCGGTATTTAATGGTTTATGAGGCACGTGGAATTTTGTAATATCTTCAGGACTCATTTTCATAATATCAATTTGCAGTAGCTAGATAACTACTAATTTTCATTTTATTGCTGTAATAATTGTTCTAGAAGGTTAATACCAGCAGCCTGGCAGCACCAGTGGTGCATTAGCATCTGTTTCTCATTGAAGTGCACGTCCTTCTGTCTAGAGGGGCCTCTTCTTGCCCTGACTCAGGGCGTGAGCAGCCTACAGAGGAAGCATATGTGGAAGTATAAATCTTCCTTGAACATTTGTTCTTATGGTTTGAAATGGGGTTTGGTACAGGTGAAAGCAGAGCTGTCACCTGTGTGATTGCCCAGGATTTGCTCTCTGCTTCATGGACAGACAGTTCCCCTTTTTCTTCTTCCGTTCATCCCTTCAAAAATACGGATTTCATTTAACAGCTTCTCGCTGCAGAACCAGCAATGGAATCTGCAACACTCTTCTGAGACTTACTAGCTCCTAGAAATGATGCTACACTTCAGGTCTGAACTCTAACTTCAACCGAAAGTCACTGGAGCACAGTAAACTTGCCTACTAGACTAAATGAACCTTCTAATAGCCCATATTTGTTTGCCAGCTAGAGGCTCCCAGTCAGTAATTGAGTCACTCTTCACATTTGCTTTGATAAGCTACCAAACCTATTATTTCTGTAAGGTTCAGGGCCCACTGAGGAAGACAACTGGTTAATTTGATAGGATCTCATTTTTATAAACTTAGGTTGATTGTGTTAAAATTAAAGATCAATGTAATTTACTTCCTCAGATTGGCTAGAACTGATATTAGGTTGACAGGTGGATATGCACTCGTTTTTTGTATTTAAATTCTGACATAACATTAGCTTTTTTGAATCTCCGGGAATGACATGAGTATTCTAAGGTTTAATGAAAATAAACAGTATTTTTTATTGCCTCCTCTCAGTGAGCTCTTTTAAACTCTTGAGAGCAGTTTACTTGCCTTAAAAAACCTAATTGCTGTTTAACAGCCCTATTTTACTTGTTAAAATTGAAGTACTTTGTTATCTACTGTGGAATGGAAATAATTTTTGAGCACTTTCTACATTATTATTGTCACTTTTAGCGTATTTTAAAATGTCTTTAGTCTTTAATTTTGCTGCCTGGAGAGTTTCTTCTTGTACCATCATGTTCGAATCTTGCTTTCAAGAGTTCCTGCCCTGTATTTATTGCTATCCATTTGCTTTTTAGTTTTCTTCTCTTCTGTATAGAGTTTTTTCCTTAAAAATCTTAGCCTGCATTTTTATTGACTATGGAATATGAACATCAGATAAAATGTTCTAGCCTTTAAGTGTGAGGCAAGGATTTCAGTTCCTTTGTGGTTTCTAAGTAGTTTTCAAGCAACGTGTCCTGTGTTTTCTGAGGCAAGTTAATACGCATTTACTGGCTTAGCTGGCACAGGGCTAAGGACCACTTTATTATGAAAAACATGCTGAGGATGTCCAAGGGATGCTAATAACTATTTCATTATTATTAATTTTCCAGTGAAGTGATTCAGTAACGGACCTTTACCACAAAGATAATTTAGCTGCTAAATTATATCGAAATTACATGTGCACTACCATTCTGTGCACAGCCTATTAGTGCTTCTGTTGAGAACAGATAAAGTTGGAACACAGTTTGTAAAAGGAAAGCACATTAGAGAGTAGGAATTAGTTTAGTTCTGCTTGTGATTGTGGAGAAAAACAACCCACTAAGTTTCTGTGTATTTTATGTGGTTTATTTTCATTGTCTGACTGTGTGTGGCTTTCCCCCTCATGTCACCTGAACTAGTAGGGAGGGCTGTTGCTGGTTCATCTTTTCTTTGTGGGAGGGTTTCTTCATGAGTTATGGATTAAGAGCTTTCAGTGCATTACTGATGGAGCAACGTTGCTGAATACTTAGCAACAGGCTTTCTTCTTTCAAGTGTTTTTAATGAAACAGAAGTTTTCTGTTGCTGTCTAATAGGTTTAAATACTATTAAAAAGAAATCCCCTCCATTTCAGTTAATCAGATTTTGTTTGCTACCCGTGATAACATAAGCTTGCTAGCTTTGACGTGCTCAGAGGGGGATGAGACCTGAATGTTTAATTTGACAAAGAAAGGCACAAAAAATGGGGGTTTGTGTGAGAAATCTTCCTTTGCGGTTTATAAAACCAAGAGGAGGGAGAAAAAGGATGCAGCAATAAGTTTTCTTCCTTTTACAGCTTACCTTATAGCAGACTTGCAGGTATTTTTCATGCAATTTATACACAGTAATGTGATTGTATTTCCATAACAGTATAGTTTAGCTTCAAAATTTATTACAGAAATTTGTTTTCTGAATATTGTGTTCTATTTTTTAAGACTTATGGCAAGAGCGTTGTTTACCAAACACGAGGTTTTTTGACTGTGTCCCTAAAGGGCAGCTTGATAACTCTCCAAGGATTAACATACTGCTGACTTGAGAAAAAAATAGAGAGCACAGAAAGAAATTTATTTGCAACCTAGGCAGTAAGGGAAGAACAAATCCCAAGTGATTGTGGGAACTACTGACACTAAATTGCCTGGAAACAACATGTTGCTTGGTGCATTTTGAGATTGGGCTGTTCTGTGACACTGGGAGCCTCTTGGGTTTAAGGGTAGAGTGAGAGTCCCACAGCATCTCCAGTGGGCAGGGGGGCACAGAGCCGTCTCCGCCAGGCAGGGGGTGCCCAGGAGGCATCTGTGAAATTGTGTCTGCCTTGAATGATTAATAGCTCAAGTCTCACAGGTCATCATTTTTTAAAATTACACATAGTTGATACTAGTTTTGTAGCAAGGATTTGTCTGACGCTTCTGATTTGTATGACAAGCTTTCCTCTGTTTTAACATTTGCCGAACTGTGACCTTTTAGCATGACCTTTGCTGTGGATGACTGATATGTTTTCCAAGCTGCTTATTAATTATCTACTTCATATACATTTTTGATTAAAATGAGTAAGAGACTATTGGGAGACTGTTCGGAGAGCACTAAAATGCCACAAGGGAATTGCCAACTTTTCATTCAGTAGAGAGACTGGCTAATATTTGCTGAAGGTCGAATAACCAGGTACAGAACTCAAATGGTGAAATCTCAGGAACTCCTTGCTCTGTAAATGAGGCTCAGCTGGAAGGGGAAGAAAATAGCCCAGGAATATCTAAGTCTGTATTGTATTGTAAATACACAAGGGAGCTCAATTAAGGTTGTTCAGAAAATCTTGCTTGACAGTTTACTTTGAATGTGTGATTTTTATAAACGTAATGCTCTTTTAGAAAAGTAGTTTCTAAACTACTGTGTGTTTTCTAAAGAAGTGTATAATATACTTGCTTCAGGGGGAACCTGCAAGCAAGAATTTTGAGACAGGTTCAGCTCATATGAGGACAGCTCTCACAAGATGTTCATCTTGCTAATAGAGAAGACTTGAGTTGTGCTGGAGGCCAGAATGTCCAATGGCAACACTGATGTATGTCGGTCTCTGGCTGTTGGAAGAGACTCATTGTGTGCTCCTTGATTGTACCTGGTTCCTGCTGAGCAGAGAAATCTCAGCATTTATTCAGGCAGGTCGTTGTTCTTACAAGCCTGTGTTTAGCAGGCTGTATTGGGAGTGGAAGGTGGTTGTGAAAAGGAGTTGCTGTGTAGACCTTTGAGGGCAGCAGTCAGGTGGCTCGCGTAGTCCAGCTACTGCTTTTACTACCCCTGATCCATCTGGGGAACGTTTAAAAAATTTGTGTGGATGAAAGGTGGAGGCCTGGATTGTCCCTGCTTGCACGAAGGCAGCAGTTTAAGGCACTTCTAATGTCATCGCTTCGGCAAGACATGGTCTGTAACACATGGGAGTTGGCTCCAGCTGCCCGGTAGGAGGGTCTCTAGGCAGTGAATGAAGACTATGGCTGATTTGTTTTCTAAAGGCTCCACACTGCAGGTATGTTGGGCTGTGTCTGTGATGGCTGCAACTGTGTGGGTTGTTTAAAGGTGACCCTCTCCTCCCTTCATGGGTTTCCTTTTCCTTCACCTGTTAGCTGGAAGGGTAGTGAGGGATGATACCCTTCAAATCCTTAATAACAGAGATTTCTACTATCGTAGAATAATACAGAATACCAACAAAGTGTTGCACCACCAAGTATTGTGCTACTGTGTCTTTTGGATGCAGGCTGAGTGAATTGGCTAGACATCCAGTCACCTAAGGTCACATAGGTCTTGACCACAAAGAGGGAAGTACGTACATATACTGATATTTACATGTATGTACATGTGTGTTATGAAAAACTAGGTGATTGCTTCCCTTAACTACAGCAGAGTTTTTCTCCTCTTGTATTCCTACAGAGTAAAGTAAATCCCTTGTGATCCAGTTATGTGCAATGTAGCCTTTCAAGTGGTTGATTTCTTTACTCTTTTTTTGGTTTGTTTTTGAAACTGGCATTTTGAAACTGGGTGCCAGTTGGCGTTCAGCATAGAGGAACAGAATCATCTGCTTTGTCAATATTTTACCCTGATGTATCTTGTTCAACGTAAGTTGAAATTAATTGCCTTTTTCTTTTCTCCACAAAGCCGATTACAATCCTGTCATCTATTTAGGATTAATACTACTAAATGTATCCCTTTCCCCAGATGAATATTCCACTTAGTACACAGGTATTCTTCTTACTCTAGACTTACACATAGGCAGAAGTTGCATCCATTTCAATTAAATCCCTCTAGTCAATTGTTACAGAATTTTTGTGTTTGTCCTTAATTTGAGTTAAATGTGGCTTATATTGATGCAGTTTGATTACGTTCGGTGAGGAAATTATTTAAAATACTGCCAAGTCAAGATTACGAATGTCCAGTTGTGTGGGGGTTTTTTCCCCCCCTGAGTTTTATACTGAGATGTCGATACTAGATTCGTTTAAACATTTTTAGTGTGTTAAGACAGAAAGAAGTGAGAACCTGTGGTGAAACTGAAGATGAAGGGGATGGGAGGAGGGATCAGGAATCTACTCAAGCAAAGGAAGATGTTCCTATGTAGGTTTTGGATACCAGGCACTATTTGAATATTTCACATATTTTGAGCAGACTGACATTACTAATGGTGGGAAGGACAGGTTGACTATGTACTGCTTGCCCCCCCTCAAGGGTTGCGTTTGGTTATCCTTTAGGATAAAGTTTAGGAGGAATTGGGTTGATAGGAAAGTAAAGCAAAGCAAGGGCCACTAAAACCAGGCATGATTTCGAATGTCCCTCAAGTCTGAGAATGCTTGGCTTTTCTTAGTAATAGGGTGTGTGTATATATATATATATGCAAGTCCCAGGAAGGATTGATCACTTCCAACAGTATCACAGTTTGTCAGAATTGCCACTAATTGTTGTGCCCTTGCCTGCTGTGCTGTCTCAGCCCAGGACCTCTCTGGCCCTGAGAGACATGTGGAACACTAAGCAGGAATTTGTCCTGTTTATACAGTATTGATTCATAAAGGCAGGTAGGAAGGAAAATGCTGAAGGCTTTTGCAAGGACTTGCATCTCTCAGACTCTGTGGGGTTCTGGGATTGATTCTGTTTTCACACTGATGGAGTTCAGCTCCTTGGTAGATTACATTTTTGGTTTGAGGTCACTAAGTGCAAGATTTGACCCTCAGCCCTGAGCACACTCTATTGAAGTGGAGTGTGGTTTTTACAGGGCTGTGATGTGTCCTTCCCAGTAATTAGCCTCACTTAGCAATACGGAAGATTTTGTTTTGTTTTTTTTCCCCGCCTCGTGCTATGGAATGTCAACCCTGGAGATTTTCCTCTTGGTTTTAGTGTTGTCAGACAAGATGGGGTAAGGTCTGCATGAAAATAGCCATATATAAATTAACCATCTGCTTCTAAAATGATAAAAAAAATGATCTAAATACTGCTGTTGGGGGGGAAAAAAAGTATTCTCTAATCTATGTACACATCAGAGAATACTTTTATTTGGCTCAGGAAAGCACTCAGCATGAACTCTGTCCTACCCAAATACTCCGTGAGCTGGTGTTACACTGAACCATTCATGTGGCAAATTAAAAAGTCTGGTGGACAGATGATATGGTTCCGAGAACTCAATAAAACTTATTACCTACGAGACTGATCTTTCTATTTCAGTGACATATGTGCTGGTAGTTTTGCAACAGCAAAAATAATTAAGAAAAAAATACAATTTTAGTATTTGGAGGCTTCATTTTAATGGAGCAAAAGAACTAATTTCTACTGCAATATGTTCAGGTTTAAGTGGAAATCTCCCCTCCATTGCCTTCCCAAGAAGATGTGAGCTTCCTAATCAAAGTCGTACTAGTTAAGCTCAAATGGTGATGGCAGCGTGAACACATTAAGGTAAATCCTTGAGAGGGCTGAAGTAAACAGGAGTGATTGACTTGCACCGTCAGGGATATGCAATTGTCAGTTTAATCTGGAAAAAAGCCTTGTTTCATTTAGACGTAACAGCAGCTGAGAAACGCAGTGGGTCTTCCCTGTGAATTAGCTGACTTCATAAAAATTATCCATAAGGTGATTTAAAACCAGAGCAAGTGCTATCCCCAAAGGGGATACCCTGGAGTTGTTTTGAACACTGAGATAAGGAAGATGAGCAGCAGCATAGTAGATCACAACTACTCTTCCCTCCTGCTTGGCCACCATAGTCATTCCTCCACCCTAGA
>WEIS01038247.1:197-18178 GCA_013389965.1 Todus mexicanus | reverse complement strand
GGGGGGGGTGGGGGGGGTGTTGAATGACATGATCTGGCCCAACTGTTACTCATCTGAGCAATCCCTTACGAGGCCTGTTCCCATGTGCGAGGCCATTGAAGTCACTCTTGCAAACAAGGGTGGCAAGAACTGGCCCAGAAATCTCTAAAATAACTTGAAGAGGAATTTTCTTTCCCTTTTTCCTTGGTTACAATTTGTTTCCTATTTGAGAGTGTGCTAGTGTCTATTATGTAAAGTTGGTGATGACAAATAATTGTTAAACTGCTGCCATTCTTGTACAACAACAACAGAGTTTAAATTGGACCAGATAAACTCCTGTTTCTACATTGCCCTTTTTTCTTAACATGACACAGGAGGAGGACTTTGCTAATCTTGTTATTGGGGACTAAGAGAAGCTAGTTAGAAAATAATTTTCTCCTTTCCTCTTGGATAATTTGACACTGTCTTTATTCCATAGTTTTCATGTAACTAATAGAAGTATCCAGCTCAGAGTTTTTTCCTAAGAAGTGTGGGTTTGGTATCAAGATTGTTTCTGTAAAATGTGAGAGAATTCTGCAACCCACCTCCGTTAAAGCTTCTTGTGGTCCTACCAAATTAAATGATCATTGAAAAATCAGAGGGTTATTTGCACATAAGTTTAAAAATTGCCACTGTAACGGCAAACAGTTCAAGCCTTTTAACACACTGAGGCTGAAGCCCAAGCTTCTGTGCTCATTACGTTATTATCTTGCAGTTTATTCCAGATGGATGCAGATGTGTGTCTTCAACAAGCAAACTGCAGGATGGGAGCCAAAATGCCCCTTTATCCTTATTCTGATATCATGAGTGGCATTCAAACCACGATCTTAATGCTGTCCGTCTGCATAGGAGTGAATTTTGCCCTTAAGACATTAAATGAATTATGTATCCCAAAGAGTTTCCAGATCAATCAAACATAAAAGTTTTGTTGTAGGTCAGATATTCTCATGCAGTTGTACACGTTCCCTAGTCCTCACCCAACATCCATATTGATTTATTTGCCATATTCACTTGCATTTTGGGGATGAAGACATCCTTGCTAAGCTTGTGCTGTGTGTTCTCAGATTTTCTATTCTTGTTCTTCTGCTTTCTCTGTTCCTTCCATTGCTTTCTGCAGGTATTTAAACCCATGGTTCAAAAGAGAATATAATGTAGCTAAGTGGGTAGAAGATGTGAATAAAAACACTGAAGGACCATACTTTAGGTATTTTGTAAATTAATTCTATACCGTTTTTAAGAGCTGTTCCAGCATATACAAATATCTTGGGACTCCTACCTTGTATAAATCAATACAAGTTACTGTAGGTGCAAAGGGCCCCTCTTCTTTTGCTGCATTTTGATGTCTGTTTTTGGCTTCATGTGCAATTTACAATTCTTTTCCTGAATGTTTTACTGAAGCCGTTGAAAAGGATGTGTGTAGTGCATGCATTCCCACCACCATCTATAGCTTGTAGTAGCTTTCTCATCATTTTATGCCAAGTAGTGTTTTATGGGCATGAGACATATTTATCACTAATAAAAGTAGTATTAACTTAAATAAAATGTAATTTACTGAAGCAAGTGGTTTCATAACACATTGACTCTACCCACTGTCTTATATAGTGCATACTAAAATTTAAATGAAAAAGTAGTAAAAGGTAGTGGTATTTTACCCTCAGCATATAATCAAATAATGAATATATTGTAATTGGAAAATTAAATGCATGAGAATATACTCTGTGCTCTATCAAACCACTAGTGAATCTGTTACAAGTGAGTGTAGGGCTAAACCAAAAATATCACTTCTTTTTGAGAGGGGAAAGTGTATATTCTTTATATATACTGAGTTAAAGAGAAGCAGCATGCATGAGGCTGGCCTCCCCGTCGTACAAGAATCAGGAGTCTGAGAACATTTTAGTAGATTCCCAAAAGACACAATCCTGCAGCTGTGACAGAAGTTTGCATCGGCCAAAAAAAATCAGCTAGCATTGGAGAGAATGGAAGATAATTTATGACAAATGATATAAAACATGAAAGAAGTTGATACAGCTGTAAGTTGACGTAACAAAATTGAAGCTGAAACCAAAAATACAGAAACACAAGGAAAAAGAATACAAAGTCTTTAGCCAAGACAGTGGAAGATAGTAAGAATGAGTAAATAGAATCTTAATAATCATTTTGCTGCAGTAGTAGACTTAATAATAGTGCAGAAGAGCAGAGGCATTCACTAAATATGCACAGTGTGTATTTGATACAAGATGCTAATGAAACTCTTGCTATAGTAGCACTGGCAGATACTAAATAGGAGAGTGAGAATTTAGTCATTTTTAGAATTAAAAATGCCACAAAGTCTTAAAAGAGCATAAAATTGTCACTTTTTTAAACCATTTGTGCTTGCTTATAAGAACTCATAAATCACAGAATAAGTTGCAGAAAGGCTTTCCAATGAACAGACAGGTCAAATGAGGTAAATTTAAGCCTGCCAATCCTAATCTCAGTCCTGAACAAGGAGTAAAACTCCCTGAAGCAAGAATCCAAGGATCACAGGAGGTTGTTGTGATTTTGCCAGCTGATATCAGCAAGGTCTGTGTTGGTCCTTGGACATTCAGTCAGGGTGTATTGTGAATCCTGTAGTTTTACCATTGCTGGTTCTGGCATTGGGATACAGGATCCTGTTCTGGTGTCCAGAGTTAAACAACTGAGGAAGATTAAACCCTGGAAACCTTAGAAGGGACCACAGGACCTCAAGCTGTTCAGTTTAATGGAGCAGCTAAGTGCTTATCTGGTCATAAAATCCACATAACTGCATATGGAGCAAAATCTTTGTAGAAAGACCTTTAGACTAGCAGAACCAAGACAGATACTGACTAAAAGTCATTGGAAGGTGAAATTAGGCAAACTCACACTAGAAATGAGATGTTTTATTAGCAAACCTTTTCCTAAAAATACTCTCTCAACCTTTGTTGTTCAGGCAAGGCCATCAGTCACCCACCATAACCTAACCCTATTGCTGCCTTTCAGAGCATTTGTATCAGAAAGCCCTGTGGTTACAGTAAACAAAGTCACTGGTGCAATATGAAGATAGCATTAGTTTAAAATATGTTGCTTTAAATGACTAATTAAATGGACTCAGATTCCTGTGTGGATACTTTTTATTTGGTTTTCATCTTTAAATATCAGTATATCTTGATTTAGTAACTAGATTAAATTGATGAATGTGTACCCTACCCCTGAGAATTTTCAACTGTTGCACCGAATAAGTGACATTTCTAATTGTATTTGAGATAAACCAAGCATTTTTTTGCATGTAGATGAGGATTAAGCTACCCATGTGAGCTTTAAGGGCTGTGTATTGGCAGAGATGAAACATAAAAATTTTACACTATAGAAGCTTGCTAATCACTACCTGCAGGAGTAGCTTTAGAAGTGAGAGAGAAACTAGAATAAATTTAGAAAACTGCATGTCCTAATTAATTGAGGGGACCATGGGAAAGTATTCTGCAGGCACATTATGGAAGGCAAAGGATCGAATCTTCTCCCAGAACGAGTCATGGGCTTACAGAGAGGTTGAAATGAACAGCTTCTCCCCAAAGCTCAGGTGCAGTTTTAGTTAATCTGTCATGGAGAGGAAAACATTGTTCCTGGGATTGGCATGTCTGAACATCATATGGCTGGGTTTTGAGCCTGTGAAGTGATTAATGAGCAAAACAAAACAAATCTTGTTTGATAAACCAGAAGGTCAGACTGAAATCAGGCTGTCCAGCTGATAATACATTTTAGGAATCACAGTCCAGGATAAGGTATTTACGCCATATAATTAGCTGAGTATTGCTTTAATAGCTTCTCTTTGTTTTGTCTCTTCTTTTACAGACAGTATGCAAGTAACATTGCTGTTCTACTTGTCTCCCTGTAGTTTTAGGAATAATGTGTTGATGACCTGTGCTATTGCAGATAGAATTGAAGCAAAATTACAAAACCAAACAAACAAAAGAAACAAAAATACTTCCTACAGTTCCTATAAATGATGCAGATTTTCAGAAAATAGAGATAGGTATCACAAAGACTTCATCAGGTTAAAAAAATCTGTATAAATTGAAACTTCTCTCTTATCACCTGGTGTCCTAGTTAGTTTTATTTCTAGTCTACAAGTCTAATGGGTATTGCTATATAATTAATTTTTATTAATGACAATAATAATAGTAGCTGGTGTCTCTGGTGCCTGGAAGTTCCCAGCTGTAGGATTCCCTTCAGTAAGAAAATAAGATCTGTAAAGAAAAATATCATTTTCCTGCTCAAATTATAGGCTAGATTTTAAATTTATGTGCCAGGTCATACCTGTATACCCCAGCAATAAATGCAGTCAGGAAGCCTTTCCCTGATTTCAGCTTTGCTGCACAGTGGGCTGTTTTACCAGTATGATACTACTGCTCATTTTGTTACCGTCAATTACAGTGGCTAGTGCACAGACTGACCTTATGAAGCACAGTTAAGGATTGCTTGAAATCCTTACTGAATCTTAAGACTCAGGAACCATGGTGGTATCAAAAAATAGACTGTCAGAATACCAAAATGTGGCATTTCTGTAGATAATTATAGACAAAGACAGGAAGGCCCCTACTGAAGCACTGGGCTGCCTACGATTGATTTAACGCAAATATTTACAGTAATTTAGATTCTATTGGAGTTGTTTAAATAGAAAAATACTTTACAAATAAGACAGGTTTTTAAATGGAGGCTCAGGATGCACACACAGAAGGAAAATGACCATCCTGTATCACAAGGGCACTGGCAATGGCTATGGAAGGCAGGAGACAACAGGCTATCGTTTCCCTCCTGTTTTTAATGTGCTTTGATGGTTTTGCTGTCTTCTTCCTCAATTTTTTTCAGATCCTTCTCAACTGATCATTAGCTAGAGTTGTCTCTGTTGCTCTGCCAGTTCTAATGGCTTCCTCTGTGAGCATCCAGCTGAGGCCAGAGCCGTGACCAGCCATTAGCTCCTGGCTCTCACTGAGGCAGCTTTAGACCATGCTTAAAGAAAAAAAAAAAATTCCCCATTACAACCAAAGCAAAATATTGGCCTTTTGGCAAACAATGAGAAAAAATGCCTGTTGACATCAGGATTTCATTTCAAGAGTTGGGGAGAAGAGTTCATTACAGCATGTGAATGTCTGCTTCTGGGGCATTGCTGGGCAATGTGTAGAATGCACAGCTCAAGCCGTGGCCTTTGCCTCTTCTGCAGCCCCCCATGAGCTGAGCCTCCCCTCTGCTGCTGCACTTTCTGAAGAAACATGCACACATCATTTTTTTTAGAAGGAACTCCATTTAAAATTTTAAAATGTTTAGCCACATCCATGTTTTTAGAAGACCCTAAATTCCTAATGTAGGATAATTTAGGCTGAAGATGTTCTACAAAGAGCTGAACCCATGGCAGGGGGCAGGTTAGGTTCATACCATCTACATTTAGGCATGAAATGCTTTCACCAGGTTGAATGTTATTTGAATTTCATTAAGTTATTTCAGTCCGTGAAACAGAATCAAGCACAGCTTATAAACAGTTCAGATCTTTCAAGGCCACCTGCCTTGAGTTCAGCTAAAATGACCCTTGAAGTCACAAGACATTTAGTTGTGTGACCAGCCCACACGTTTCACACTGACTGTCGTGAACCAACGCTCTTCCAGATTAGGTGATGAGAAGGCGGAGCAGGCAGGTGCCTGTCTGCAGGAGAGCACGGTGCAGCAGCATCTCCTCCTGCTGCCACGACGTTTTGCTGTGAATCACATTATAGTCTCTCCATGCTCTTAGTTTCAGCTTCCAGGACAGAAAGATGGGTGTAAAGTAGCCACTTCATCTCGCTTTCTGGTCAGAAATCAGAATTCTTGCAGCGCCTTGAGGTGCATGGCTTCATTTGGGGTTGGCAGTAAAACCTCTGAATCTCTGTTGTGATGTGTACAGCGCAAATGCAGTCCTAGTTTCTTGTATACATTTAACTGGAAGCAACATTTGGCATGAAAGCTAATACATTTGATAGCAGAACTAAAACTCCAGTGAAAGCTAAATGGATCCCACCCTTGACCAAAACTGCAAAGTTTTGCCTACCTTTAACCCCAGCATTACCTGCAAGTGTCCCTGAATGCTGTCTGTTTTCTGTCCTGTAAATGAGAAAGGTCACGTCTGGCTCTTTCTCATTTAAAGTCTATGCAAATCTGGGATACACAGCACATACACAATTGCAGGGCATAACCTGTAAAGTGATCAAAACCATCTCAAACTACTACTCTTATCACACAAGATAATAGTGATATGTTTTCACAGTCTCAGTAGATGGCACTAAAGATGACAAAAACCAGCATGTAACTGTGTAGCAGAAGTGAGCAGTGAGGCCCCGTGAGAGGAGGGCAGGGTCATTTCTCTAGCTGTGCAACTGCATTCTTGATGTTTTTGGTGGTAGCTTTGCACCTGCAGGTGAGCAGCAATGTGCACATCAGCTAGGCATGCAAACTGTAGTTGGGCAGGCAACACAAAGTGAGTTTGAGGAGAAGAAGGTGGAGGCAGCTACACTGGAGGTCTGAGCTTCAAAATCTTTTGAAAAGGCGGCACGGTGTTTGAGTTACGGTGCAGATCTTTCTGCCTGAAGGCTCGGTTAGGGATGCTGGTCAGAGTACCTGCTGTGCATGGAAAAAGTTCAAGATGCCCCATCTTTGTGAGGTTATTGCTCCTTCCAGGATCACCTACTCAGGCTGATGGACAGGTAGATTGACCATGGCTTTCCCTCTCAGCACAGCCTTCTCTTGCAGTGCCTAAAAGAGCCTGTGGTGTGCAGGAGGCGATGTTGTGCTCGGTTGTGGTACAAGGGATGCGAGATGCCCTAATTCTTTGTGCCACCTACTGGCTGTGGTACCTATCTAAACAGCTTCCTGATAGGGCTTGCCAAATTGGATCTAACACCCCTAGTTCCTTCCTTCTAATCTCCAGATGCATTGTTAGAAATTTAAACGTGAAGATTTTAAATTCTACTGCAGCTGCATGGCACAATTTGTGAATAATTGGATTACTAATAATACATAAAATCTGCTCTCTTTATCTTCCCTCCTTCCTCTTCCTTTTTTCTTTCTTTTTTTTTTTTTTTTTCTTTCTAGATCCACTAATAGTTTATTAGTGATTGTTATCAGTCCAAGTGTGGGCAGAGATGAAAGGACTTGTATGGGTAGTGAACAGCAGGGCACTGTTGAGAACCTTTTCCCTGGATTATTATTTTTTTTAAACAACCTGTTTTCTTCCATGTGCATTTTGATACCCAGATCTGTGATGCTGGACATATGAAAGCCTTGTTTTATACTGTAGTAAACTGTTTGAAATTTTCTTCTTGAAAACATTCATGTATGTCCAGTTCATCTTAAAGGGTGATCAAAGTGCATGTTCTGAAGACGTGCTCTTCCATGTTTGGATAATTGTACCAACCTAAATCTTCTAAGTGCAGTTGAACTTAGAGGCTACTACATGAGATGTTAGAGCATATTGAGCCAGACCAGAGAGCTCTCACCATGTGATTTCCATTGACACTACTGCTCATGGCTATCATCAGTCATTGTTTGTTTGGGAGACAGGAGAGTGTGCTGCTGTAGGGAGCTACAGACACAACAAAATGATGCACTAGTCCAAAATAAAAGAATAATTATTTAAAGGTAAATTAATATCACTTAGTAATAGAGATACAAATCACTTCCAGATACAAATGAGTCCCTGCTTTTTCTGTAATCCTCTAGATGAAAGGACCTGATCCTGCAAATCCCAGAATCAGGAATGTGAGGCTGTCTGCCAGGGGTGGCTTCTGTGGCTCCTTGGTATCAGTGATGGAGCTCACCACTGGGGTCTACAGCTGCACATCACGCAGCCCCCTGCTGCATTTGAGGGGCTTGGAAGACCTTTCTGTAGAAACCAAGGGAAACTTTCCATCTTTAGGGAATACATTAAGTTCAGAAGATAGTAGGTAGCAGTGCTCAGGGAGGGTCTGGGTGATGTGCCTGCACTAGTGGGAGGTCTCTTTTGAAAAATGCCCTTAATCTGCAAAACAGAACAAGAAGGCCAGAGTATCTCAGTTTTTCTACTTTGAGGGTTTTTTTCCTTTTTATTCTGCCCAAATTTAGAGCCTGAGAGGAACCTCTCAAGTGGCAAAAGTTCAGAATCTCGAAACAGAAGCATAAGAGTTTTTCTTGGGTATAAAATTTCAGTCAATAATGTGCTGCTGCCTTATTGACATGAAAAGAATGCCTTTCATGTAATACAAACATTTACTTGCTCCTGCTTACTCTACTCACCTCGTACAGAAATGCTGATTGCCATTGACTAATCAGTCCATTTTTGTATATTCTCATCAGACTCTTTCTTTGGCTGGAACAATATGCACTGTATGATGCTTGCATGTCTAATAATTTGTTATTAGCACTTTGTATATGCCTTTGTTACTTCACAACTAACAGTTCGACCTCCAAGTGCATGCATTTGTGTAAATTAATGTGTTATAAAATAATAGATTTGTTTGCTATGTTTGTATCAATAGAGGAGATGTGTAAGATATTCTTAAAGACACTGATAATTGCCATTTAGTCGCTGGCAGAAGGCATTGTTCAGCCTGTATTTAGACAATGATTGTTTCTATTGAGGCTTCATAATGGCATGTCTACCTTTTAGTTCTGCGTTTATTCAACTGCAGATTTGGTTTGTTATTTTATAATGGTTAATTACAGGACCATATAAAACAGTTTAAGAGATCGGTTTTCTTATGCAATACAATTCTAATAAGAACTAGGAAATCTTATTTTTCCTTCCAGTGTTCCTGAAAGCTATAAATACCTTTATTTATATAATGAAATTATTAGACTACTGATCAAACAATTTTACCCCCCTGATACTGAGCTAATAATAAGCTATATACTTGGTTCTGAACCAAGCTTCAGAGTAATGGCAGTTGCTGTTGCAGTGCTAGGACCCAAAGACATCACATTTATTTTGTGTGTTTCAACATCTCAGGACACTGTCTCCTGCAAAGTCTCCGTCCTCGTCCACTGGATCTATTGCTTCCAGCAGAAAATACCCTTACCCAATGCCACCACTTCCTGATGAGGAGAAAAAAGCCAACAGGCAAAGTGCCAGGGTGTGTATCCCTCTTTTTTGTGCATGGACATTACTGTTGCCTTATGGAAAAGTAACCAACTTCCAGTTAAGGAGGATGTGGAGGGCTTGCACCAGTCACTTGCAGACTCAGAGGGATTTTGCTGCCATGTGATGTGAGCCCACCCTGCCGCCCCGAGGGTGTGCAGGAACCTCCAGAACATGCAGTGGATAGTGATGCCACATATGCAGAGATTTCCAGCTACTGCCAAAAGGTGGAGATGTTGCTTCCTTTGTGTCAATTTTGATATAGCAGATATTCCAATAATCAAAAACCCCCCAAAATTTACTTTAGAAGCTTTACTTGTGATAGCTTTAGTGCATGTTCTTGATGCAGATGAGATTTCCATCACCGCTCTCTGTCCTTTTTTTGTCAAGAAAAAAGGGGTGGAGTGCTGCCGAGGGAACCTGCAAGATGCTCCCCTCCATCCTGCTCGGGGCAGAAAGTTGTGTGAGGTACAGCACAGCATCTCCCAGCACAGATTGGAGGCAGAGTTGCACTGATGTGTTTCAGCCCTGGAGCTGCCTTGGCACCAGCTCAAACCCACAGCAGAAAGTCATGCTGCTCTGAGCAGAGTTACGCAGAAGAGAGTGAAAAATTATCTCAGTATTAGTTAGTGTAACTGTAAGGTAGAAGCTGTCTAGGACAAATTTGATGGTACACTGACATCTTTCCTTCAAACTCTCTGCACTCCCAGACACAGATATTTAGCATGCTGACTGCAAGCCATGCTGAAGTGCATGGAGACTGTCTGCTGACTGTGTGATCTAACATATATCCACCAGAGGCTGGGAGGGCACCAAGAGCATAGCCTTGGTGACCCTAGTGATGTAGATGCAGTTCCACAAAGAAGCTTTTCACACTATTTAGGTAACAGCCTGTTTTATCTTCATGTTCAATGTGTGTTTGTGTTCCATTTCCCCCTTTCCAGCTATGGGAGACGTCCATTTAGCTGCACTGTTTTCCTGAGGTGACATCAGAACTGTTTACTGCGACTTTTATAGAAACTCAGCATCACTGAGTCATTGCACATTCATCTGCTCTTCAGACAATTTGAAAGATCAACAGAGATGCCTGTGATCACAGTGAGAACCTTCTCTCGTCTAGAAGGGATAAAAGCAGTCTTTCTCTTTCTTTTTTTTTTTGGACTAGTATTTTGTGGATTTGATGAACAACCAAAATCATAACAATTATCAGGGGATAATTAGTCCAGATGTGACAAGGTTATTCCACATGATGACAGATACACTTACCTAAAATCCCAACTGAAGTCCATTTGCCAGGCCCGGTTAAGAGAGGTATTCCTCTGGTTTATTGCAGTCCCAAGTCAGACCACAGTGGAACTGGGAACACACCTCCTGGAAGAGCCCAGATGATGTAAACTTGTACACTGTATGCATGAACCTTGTGTTCTTTACTTTACACATGTAAGGGATAAAAAACATACTGTAGTAGAAATTAGCATGCAGGAGTAAGAAATATAGGAATTTTTTTGGTGACAGGATTTCAAGCTCTGAAAAACAACTATTTGACACAAATGTCAAACAAACAAGGATTATATTTTTTTTTACCTTACATGTTTATAATCTCAGTATACAGATTGTATATATGTAAACATTTGATAATGTCAAAAACAGCTGTTATACATAAGTGTATTTTGCCAAATGCCTAAAGAAACGGTCATGACTAATATCATCAGACTTCAGATTTTCTAATATTATGAGCAGACATGTTTGGAAATACAGAAGTACAGTACTGTCCTACTGTATCTCTTAGAAACTGGTGTTTGACTAAAATCTATACTATCTTTTTAGTATCTTATACTGTCTTGACAATCTCAGTTGTATGGCAGACTGCAGAAACTGGTACAGAAACATTTTGTCTTGAAGCATTGTAAGAGGAACCAGCCAAAATCCATTATTCAGTGAGATGACCAGTGTATCCTCTCACAGGTGCAATCAAGAATGATTCGGCAGACAAGAGTCTTTAAGTAATATGCAGTCCAAACTTCTTGGACATTTGGGAACACTTCCAAGTAGTCAATTCAGGATGTGGTGATGTGAGGTCCTTCTGGTGAGAGTTGCTGTGTATTTGTGACAGAGCATTTCAGACATTGTTTTAGATGGCAAGGCGTAGCTTATGAAAAGCATAATGATTTCACTGCACTAGATGATAACAGTGCTGGGCAAGTGGCCAGTTTCATTGCTGTCTTTTAATTTTTATTCATTCCTGGAATCGCCTTTACCATATGCTCGAATGCTATGCTTGCTGCCCCTGAAGCCCTCTTGAAAAAATTTTGGGGCATTACAACTGAGTTTAGCCTAACAAACGGGGTGGGAGGGAACAAACCCTTTACCATGGAGATGTTAATCTTGTGTATAAGTGGATGGTTAGTTTTCTAACACCTGAGACTTCTAAAGATTGTTGTAAAACAAATGTCTTTTGATTGGGAATTTTCAGTCAGTAAGAAACTGGACCATGTTAAATCTGTTTGTAATTCTCCAGCTTTCCAAAATTGACTACTTCTTAGCTTCAGGTAGTGCCATTGCAGAGTAAAACACCCGACTGTGTGTGGTGCAGTTGAATACCTTGCCCAACAGCCGTATGATCAATTAGATATTATAGTACTGGAAACATCTGTGGTGTTTCTGAATCTTCTACCTCTTTCATGTATTTCCTTTAATAAGTGAACCCAGCTCTTGCAGCCTTTTAATATATTTTTTTAACTTTTAAGTCTCTGAATAAAGTCAAATATGCATAAGATTAAATTAAGAAATGTTTAAAAATGTCAGCAACTGTAAAGTATGTAAGATTTTTAGAAGCACTGTATTTTATGACTAGGCTGTATGTTGCGTTATGACAAAATACTGGCCTTGGCATTCAAATGATTTTTCTTCACAGTCTCAACAGGTTCTGGTAAGTATTTGGAAGAAAGACAAATATGAGTGAGCACAAGTGGATGCAGACAGACCATCTGGAAGGAGCCAATCACTTCTAATTGCTTTAGGAAAAGATTCTGCACTTTTTTGGAAGAGTAAATATCCATCAGCACTGAAGAATATTTTTTGCAAAGATATACTTTGAGCGTAGGTTACTGTATTAGAGGTAGTTGCTAGCGTGTAGCACGTGAAATTAGGGTCTAAGCCATAATCACCTGAAATCTGTATGTCTTCTGTTGTATTGATTTCGCTGGGCTTTGAGCAGGACTCCCAAGGAATTCCCCTGCGTTAGGACATTATGCTAACCCAAACACTGTCACCTGGAAGCTGTTTTTCCCTCCTATATTAGTGTCTTGTCTTTAGTGACTGGACTGTTCATCATGTGCCTTTTATGGTATTTTGTCTGGATACAAGCTGACATGTAGTTTTGAATAATCCTGTTAGATTTTTGTGCATATTTTATGTTTACTACTATTTACTCTCCCATTTCCATTTTGCCTTATGAAGAAGCAGCGAGATTGGGCAGACGGAACTGGATATAACATACTGGCTCTTTGTGTAATGTTCATAGCTTCTTGTTTTGCAAACCAATGGCTCTCCTGACTGTATTTTCAATATAGTATGTACTTTCAGCTTCTCTCTTGTTTTGATTTAATTCATTTGTAGCATATGATGATAGTTATGTGTGCAGTTTAACTTTAGAAGTCACTTTCACATTTGGAGATATGTAGTGACTGGAGGTCTAGTTATAGTTCAAGTTAAATAAATATTAACTTTCACTTAGATGGTCTAGAGTAGAGCATCACAGGACTTGGGGTTGTGCAAAATTCTTCTGCAGAGAATTTCGCATTGGTTTGTTAACTTGGACACCTTGTCATTGCACAAAACCTGAACTGGCAGGGCTGTGTGAGCCTCCAAAGCTAGTGGAAATCAAAGAGAGACGTTGTTTGCTTACGTTCTGTAGGTTCCTACTTCTAAAATGTAGTGTGTTGGAAAGGTGCCAGATTAATAACCTTGAAGATTGCAAATACTTTTATCCACTGTAGTTAGTTACACTGGCAATAGCAATATAAGTTGCTGCATAATACCTCATCCAGTCTGAAATAGAATATTTGTATTGTCAATAACATAGCTCAGTCATTTTGACTCATTGAGAATCATGCTTTTATTTTATTTTTATTTTAATAAATGAACTAATTATTGACAACTGTGCTGTAGATGATCATTGAAGTGGGGACAGATAGAGGTAATTGTCTGTATGAGCGTAAGACCTGCAGGATGAGCTATGCTTAAGTCAGTGTTACATATTTCAACATGGGAAAAGAATCTTGTATAACTGAAAATAAAATTAATATGACTAACTGATGGAGACTGGAAAATAGAGATTGTATCCAAATCATAATGCTGCACAATGATGCCACAGTTTAACAAGTAAAAGTTAACCTGCTAATTATGGATTTGTTGACATAAGAACTTCAGTGATCTATCTTGTAAAGTTTTGGTGAATATACTCAGGCAATATACCAAAACCAGTTGCAGTTGATAATTTACATATATTTTTGTTGTATTAAAATAAGTAGTTTTAAGGAGGTTGTTAATTTTATAGACTATGTTTGCATAAGTTGTGAACTTAAGTCGCTACTTGTGAGTTACCTGATTTCAAGTGTGGCTTTGACGAGAGCTACTTACAAATAATTGAAGAGTTCCTGATTTATGAGATATTGAGCCCCCTAAGCTGGTGTACTCATTACATTATTTTGATTGTGCTAGCAAGCAAATGGACCTTTGAGCTATACCCTGAATTCAAATCAAAAAGAAGTTTTGTCAATAGCTCGTGCACCGAAGTCCTCTTACCTGAATCCCTGTTGCTGGTTTTAAATGAGCTGAGTGGTCTTGTCAACACCGATGTGACAACTATTTTCAAAACCAGAACTAAGAACAGGTATATACATGATTACACACATGCATATACTATAAATTCTGACCAAATTTGCAGGCATTTTGTTGATGAATTCATTAACGAATAGGATAGGCTGTAATGAGGAGGAAAGATGAGACTCCGTAATCCTACAGAATAACAAGTTAGCTCTTAGGACTTGCTTTGTCATCAAATCCCATACCTGGCTGTTGTAAGCAAAATTATCACACTCCAGTTCTTGGCAAGCTCCTCTTCCATCCTTGCTCTACTCCTATTGAAAAGCATTTCCATGAGTGATAATTGGCTAAGATCAAACAGCTGCTAAGTTAGTCACCTTTCCACACAATGGCCTGGATAAGGTCTTCCCAGTGCTGTTAAGACATCTTTTGCTTTTGCTACAGTGTAGATGGTGAAGCCTCATGTCACCTGCAATTTGCACTGGTGTACTGGTTTTGCCTGGGGTAGAGATGATTTTTGGATTCCAGTTTGGGATGTGTTGATCATACAGGGATGTTTTAGATGTTGCTGAGCAGCACTCACACAGTCACTGGCCTTTTCTGCACTCACCCCACCCCACCAGCAAGTAGGCTGGAGGTGCTCAAGATGCTGGGAGGGGACATAGCTGGCCGCAGTTGACCAAAGGGATACTCCTTACCTTGTCATGCTCAGCAGTAAACTAGGGGGATGGTTGGCAGAGGGGATGGTGCTCAGGGACTGGCTGGGCATTGGTCAGTTGGTGGTGTGCAATTGTTTTCATTTGCATCACTTGTCTTTCTTGGAGTTTATTTCTCTCTCCCTGTTATTTTTCTTTTCATTATAATTTATTATTACTATGAGTATTATTACATTTTATTTCAGTTGTTAAACTGTTACCTTGATCCACGTTCTCACTTTTACCCTACCAGTTCTTACCTCATCCCGCTGTGGGTGACGGGGGTGAGCAAGCAGCTGTGTGGTGCTTAGTTGCTGGCTGGGGCTAAACCATGGCAACTGGTAAAACTATTTGGTGGCTCAGCCATCCTGTGCCTTTCTCACCCTCTAGCTTTGTTGAAGGCTCAGCCTCTTTAATCACCAAGTCTGTGAACCTAAAAGTTGTGCTGTGCCCTGTTTCTCTTGCTCTAAGTCTGAAGATGATGCATTTCTTTCTCTATTACTTGAGTATCTGTATCATCAGCAGACTGCTCAGGCCACTGTTACCAGCCAGCATGTGAGGTTATTTACCCCCTTTTTAAAGAGCTTGAGCATTTTCGTCTCCTCAGAAGCCATTTTTTAATTTGGTTTGGTTTTTTCCCCAGAATGGATTATCCATCAGACTGCTGAGCTGATGACCTGCTTTTTGCATGGCTTCCAAACCATTGCAGCAATATGGGATTTGACTTTGGTCAGATTTCCCAAAGACAAATCTGAATAAACTGCACACATCCGTACAGCTTGTCATCCCATAACTGCATAGCGGGGTAACTGTGTGCACATCGCTATTATCCTACTAGAACAAGAAAAAAGGAAACACTGTAACTGACTGTGTAGGCACAGCTGCAGTATGGATAGGACTGTTTTAAGTGTGATTTCACTAGAAACAGGGAAGAAAGTAATAGTTTCTATTATCTACACTAAAAATCCCCTTCGACCTGAGTATTTCCCAAAGTCAGCTTGCGAAGAACATTTTTGGTGCCTCAAGTATGGATGCTGATGTAAACTAAAGCTTTGGAAACAGTAGCTCCTACACCTAGCACATGGAATTTTGTCGTTCCTCAAGTTTTCTGCAACAATTTAGAGAAGCACTTTACGGCTTGGTTTGGTTACTTGGCTGAGCTAAGATACTAATGTTGACTGTTAGAAATAAGTTCAGAACATAGCAATGCAGTCATTTGCTCACACTTGTGAAACTTTGTACCTGACTTCAAAATTGGCTCACCTTGCCAGGTCTGGCAGGTTAGTTGTCTAAAATTGAATCTAAACCAGTTTCAAAATCAGTTTAGCTAAGCCAGCTTGAAACGATATAAAAACTGCTATGTAGCCAGGCTGCAATTGGCAATAGAACTCAGAATGAGATGAGGAAGATTGGGGAAAACAAGTGCAGAACAGTTAAAAAGAAATACCTTCTCTAAGGGAGAAGTATAGGTGTCTTATGCTAGTTTTAATCACCAGAGCATACAACAAGTTGTGGGGTTTTTTCTGTTTCTATATTCCTCTGAATAAAAGAAAGTTTTGGATAAAAATACCTTAACATGAGGCCTTAAGACCATATATATTCTAACTTCAGCATGGAGAGTCTATTTTTACAACCACGTTAGAAATTCTGTATATAGGCCTGACCAAACTTGTAAGTATAGTGGTGCTAGCAGCTAACCACGCAATATCATAAGATTCTGTATAACAGTAAATGCTGATTTATTTTGATTATTGGTACAAGGACGCCTGCTCACTGCCTGTGTAGAGAGACTGCATATTTTGTGCTTGGAAATACAGTCCAGGACATACTCAAATTGTGAATATTTAACCTGGTTTTTCTTAAGGGTAAAGATATATTACAATAGGTAGCGTTTTATATAGAATACAGTACTTATTTTTATTGTTGCATAAATGCAAAATATTTTTTTCAGAATAGCAAAGCATTACAGAATTTTTAATCCGCTGGAGAAGACACTATCTACAGTATGACCAGTTCTTTCAGCAAAGCTTTGTAGGTGGTATATATCAATTGGCTCTGCCAGCTTCATTTAATGCTAATGTTTATCTTGAGCATTGCTGTAAAAAAAAAAAAGCTATGTATTTTTCCACTCATACTAGCCCTTACTGGTGAAATATTTAGAGAGGCAAGGAGAATTGTGTTTCACCACTGGGACTGGGCTAGTATTGGCAAAACCAACCAAACTCCATCATATTGTTGTCTTTGCTAAAGTCCTTTAAAAATCATACCTGTTGTAATACGTAAGATTTTGACAAACACCAAAATGAAGTATCGCAGTCTACAACTTTCTAGCTTTGAGTGTGATATTTTTGTCATAAACATTACAGGCATTGAGCTGTTGAAGTAAATGAATCTGGCTTTCATGCAGCTAAGCAAAACGTTGCTTTTTATAAAATCAAACCATTGTAATTTGGGGTTCTAAATTCCTGCTCACTTTTAATAATGGCATTACAGTATCCACTTCTATGAGAGTATTTAATACAAATGCCTGTGGTTTTCAATGTTACTAACATATTGTAACATCAGTAAAGTGACTTTCAATGACAAAGTCTGTTGTGTGTATTTTGTCTTTACAGTCCTTATATTTAGCACTTCCCGTTTTATAGGTCTCTGAAAAAAAAAAAAAGATGTTGCACACATGGGGGAAAAAAAGGCCAGTGGCTAAGAATAGAACACAGATGCTATTTTTAATAGAATACAGATGGTATTTTTTCAAATTTCAGGGTCAAAAATGATCTTGTGGGCTTCTTGATCTTTGTCGTATGGTACTGCTGTTCTTAAGGCGAGTCTAAAATAAGTGTTCCCTAGGTTTGCATGTCTAAGGGTAACCTAGAAAAAAGATACCTACATTCTAACCCATCATTTATACAAAGTTCAAGAGTGATCACTCCACTTAGTAGCATATAAGTATCGTTCCCATTATACCTTGTGGAAAACAGGAGCCCTTAATTCTGAGTGACAGAGAACTGTTTCTCTAAAGCAGGTAACTTGCACAAAGTAACCATTGAATCTGCTCTTAATGGGGGATGAATTTTCACATAGGCTTCAGGTGGCTTTTTTTTTAGCTAGATGACAGCAAATTCTGTAGTCACTCCTTAGCAACTATATTTGTTATCTTAGTCTATCTAAACATGCAAGATTATTTATCCTATGAGTCACTGTCATAACCATGGATTTTTTAAATGCTTATGGAGAACAAAAACCAATTCTGCCTTGGGTAAAGTAGAATTTGTTCCTGGTATTGGAGCATTTTGTTTTCTAGCTTT
>WEIS01038245.1:0-21512 GCA_013389965.1 Todus mexicanus | reverse complement strand
TATATTGCAGCATTTGATGATGCACGCTCTAGCAGAGCTGGTTGGTGAGCGCTTCCTGTCTTCTGCACTTTGTTACAGCGATCTGCTCATCGTATTTCATTACCAAATGCAAGGTTAAACACATTATATAGACATTTTAGCCATGAGACTTACAAGGTTAATGCAAGCACGGCAGCAACTTCTCTTTGAATATAATTATGCTTTCTCTGTATTCCTTCAGTTATTATTTGTTTCTAGATAATCAGGATTCTGCTATGGAAAATGTTACTTTCCATCGGGCATTGTTATTTGACTTCTTGCGATTAACTTTCTTAAAAACAAAATGCAAAAAAAGATGTCATGTCTTGGGAAATTGTTACCGGAGATACTTTATTTAGTAAATTAATGATCAGCAGTGACATTTTGCTAGCGTATTAAATACAGCATGAGACTGCTTTGCAAAACTCTCATTCTAGCAGCAACACTCTGAAACTAAGTAAATAGTTTTTCCTGAGTTCAAAAGTTAAACATATCTGCAAAATTTGGTTCCCTTCTCAGTCTTGCGTACTACATAGATAGTGCAGGGCCAACGAATACATATGAAAAGCTGTATGTTTTTTTGCATCACCTGGTGCGTTGTTTGTGTGGCTCCTGAGAACAGGAGCTTTACCTAGGAAACATCAATTTGGTGCAGAGTCAGGAAGAAAGACCACGTTTTATCCTGACCGTTTCTAAAAATAGCTTCATTACAACTAACAACAACCCAATGTTCAAGATCTCATTGTTCTGTCTCTATAGTCAGGTAAGTAAATATCTAAAGATTGCCTATGGTATACTATCTGGTGACTCCAAACCATGCTAAACATGCCACATCCTTGAAATGTAAAAATAATTCAGTTGGAGCCAGGGGATTTAGCTAGCTCCAAAATAAATAATAAGCTTCCTAAAATCCCTTAGCATGGTCATCTGAGAATGATTAACACCAGTTGTAAGCAATAACAAGATCAGATGCATGACTCAAGTTTCCTCTTGAAACAAATTCATGACCTTCTATTTACTTATTGTTGGCTTTAAAACATACTATTTCCAGGATGCCTTCCAAAGGTAGTCTACCCTAGAAAGAAATCCCATTTTGAAAGCTTCGTATGAACAAATGAAAATAGCTAGAAGACTACAGTGATCTTTTACTCTGTGTATCTTTTACTCTTTTCTCTTTCACTTTTTCTCTAGTTTAGGCTTTACGGTACTTGGGAAGGTGGGGAAAAATAACAAAGGTCAAGTTGTGTGGCATAATCTGTCTGCTTTGCAACAATGCATTTTCCTTAAAATGACTGTAATCCCAGTTCAGTGAAGAAGAATTTCAGTCAAGCATAAATTGTCTAAGCTGAATGGTCACCAGAGATGTTCTCTAGCGCCTGTCCTGTCTCAGGCTGGTCTTGTACAATATTTCTATCAGTGACTGTGACACACACATGAGGAATTTGCCAATAGTAAAAAATTGAGAGGCACTGTCAGTACTGAAATGAATCTGAATATTCATCAGAAAGAAAGTACTGAGTAACTAAAAGTACTGGAATCCAAAACTGAGGCCCAATTTCGTCATTCCAAAGTGTCCCACCCTGGGGGAACCATCAGAGGAACTTCTGCTGCGAACTGAAAATTTCTGAAGAAAAGGAAGATCAGGATATACCAATGAATACCAGGACTATTAGGGAGACAACAGTATTGTGCAGAGATGAAAAAATTAAAAGGAAATGACGCATTCACAGAAGCACTTCAAGGAGTAAAAGGAAAGTGCCACTATGACAGGGGAAACCTGCTCTGCACCACAGGATCCAGCTCTGGTCAGCTGTGTTGACAAAAAGTGTGAGGCAGGGCTAATAGGATGACGAAGAGAGTGGGGAGCCAACTTTACAAGAAGACACAGGTGG
Organism: Todus mexicanus; assembly: GCA_013389965.1. Taxonomy (NCBI): domain Eukaryota; kingdom Metazoa; phylum Chordata; class Aves; order Coraciiformes; family Todidae; genus Todus; species Todus mexicanus. Next base: position 19,602 of record WEIS01038245.1, on the reverse strand, counting down.
AGGCGGCCTGAACCAGCCTAGCTTTGAGCATGTGCTGAATCGATCCTTCTCACTAAATCAGCAGAAAACTCATTCTGTTTTCTGCTGAGTTATTTTTCTGCCAGTTTAATCAACTAAACAGAAAGGTCAGATAGGAGCCAGAACCAGTTGCACAGGAAACACACGCATGACCAGCAGAGAGAGGAGGAGGAGGAGAAAGTCGGGGATCATCCCTTTCAGTGGTAAGAGGTTGATAGATTGAGTCAGCCTGTTTCTGGCAACCTCACCTAACTCAGCAGAGCAAGGTTTGCTCAGCCTAGCAAAACTTGATGGGGCAGAAGGAAGATCCTGTGTATCAACACTCAAATGAGATAAAATAGAGGCCAAGGCTGTTGCAAGAACAAATGGATATAAAGTGGCCATGAACTGGGTTGGGCTACAAATTAGGGGTTTAGGGTTCATATCGGACAGATTCTGCAACAGCTTCTAATGGGATTAGTCAGGAAAATGGGAAAGACATAAACACTGAGGGAGAAGCAACAAATGCTAAAGTAAAAAGCGTAAACAGAAGGAATAATTTTTTTCACCCACAGAGCACTTGTAGACATTCAGGAACAGGATTCTGCTGTGTCATTAGGCCACAAGGATAAATGGGCTCAAACAGGGATTGCCCAAATACCTGAAGGGGAAACTCCTCAGTTTCTACCTCAGACTAAGCGTTTCTAGGATGAAGCTTCACAAATTTGTGCAAAGGACTGTATGTATGGAGGCTGTGGTAGAAGGGGACCAGAGTGCACGGTGCAGGATGCCTTGTCAAGTCCTACATCCAAAGTATATGGATCACTGCAGAGGCAGATGGATCAAATTCCATGTTCTGTATTCCACAAGAGACCAAACCAGTGTCGTTATCTGGCCAAAATATTTATTTGCTTAAGACAAAGCAACCAGATAGTGCAAAGCAAGCAAAGCTTGTAGGCAAGTTTCCATTTCTTGAAAGTATTTTGCTTTGATTCTCCACCATCACTCACTGTTGTTGACTTCAGTCACTGCAGGGACTAATTGGTAAGCACAGGAAATGGAAACTGATCAAAATTAGTATAGAATTAATACAAAACACAGTTTGGGTGTTACTTCTGTTATTCAATTCAGATAATTTAATTCTTAAATTGTAGGTTTGTGCTTTGGAGATGCATAATACACAAAATTTAGCAAATGGTCATACCTGTGTTACAGTTTCATAAAATATCTTTTGCCAACCCTAAATATTCAAAAATTATGAACCAGACCCCAATAGTCACGATACATCCTTAAAAATATTTTTTTCAAGGAATCAAGAAAATTCTGACTGCATTAAAGTCAATGACAAACCTTCTGTAAGGTCAATGATGAAATCTATATGGGATTAATTGTAATTGTCTTTTGTTTTTTATGAGCCTTCAGGATGCATCTACTTGCCATTTTCAGTCTCTGTAATGAGGAAATTATTTTTCCTCTTTAACTAACTGCTGGAATTTTCCTACAATCTAATAACTCCAGAAACTGAGGGAGTAAGAGAAGGACAAATTATCATAAGGTTTGTGTTGTAGTGATGGAAGTCGGCAAGTCGGCTGGAGAACAAATATTTTTTTAAAACTCATCCTGCAGGAAAAGGGTAGGGTGTTTCACAGTGAGATCTGATGAACTGGGCAGGAGTGGCTGCAGGATGACGGGCTGGGAGTGTGGTTCAGCCAGCTCTGAGAAGGTGGAAGGACCAAGCTGGGAGCAAGAGTGTGATGCAGATGCTGGCAGAGCTGATCTTGCCGCTGCGCCTCAGGGGACAGATGGGTTGGGGCAACGCTGTCTGCTTTTAGGACTGTCTACCTCCTTCCTTGTTGCTGCCACTTTTTACGCCCTGTGTCCTCCTGTTGAGGCAGGAGCTGCTGGTTTTATTCTCCAGATGGCACAGGCAAGTTCCCAGTGAGAACAGATCTGCTGTCCTGCCCTTCACAGCTGGCTGCTCCAGGGAGCTACTGACTTCAGCTCTTCCTGGGGTCAGCCCTGCTCGTTGGGCTGCATGTGGGATGGTGGGAAGCAGAAGACTACTCTTGGAAAATATTTAATTATCAGGACACTTATGTTCAGATCAAGCTTGACACCTCAAACAATGCCAGTGGACTTGATGCCATTTTCCAGAAGATGCTTTTATCTTCTGCTGATGTTAGCTAACTACCTTTTGGACTTGACTAACTGTTCATTGCAGGTTGAGCCTCCTGGCAGCCGCTTGACACAAGAACAGTGATAGTGGAGCAGTGAGGACCTCTCTTGAGGCTGGCAAAAAAAGAAAAATCATGGAAAAATAGCTGGAAATATCTGCTTGGAAGTTAAGAGCTCAGACTAAGAGGGGAAAAAAGGAGAAATCTGCAAGAAACAGGAATGGCAAGATGGAGCCAAGAGGGACAGAAGTATTTTAAACTAAAAATAAACCTCAGTTCTCAAACTTAAATATATAAAGCTGTCTATTAAAAAATAGTACCAGATTCCATCTCTACAGTGCCAAATAATTAATGACTTTTAATAACCTAATAAATTTGGATTTCATCAAAACCTTGTTGCATATCATTGACTGTTTGAAGCACGGACTATGAGCTCTTAAGGGAGACAAGCACCTGTATTAAAATGTTCACTGCTGACATCTTTCCCAGGTACATCAATTATAATTAAAGAGTAATAAGAATGTGAGGATGGACTTCTCAGGCACTTTCATGCAGGAGCCCTAGCATTTAAAATTAAATCCATTAATTGTAACTACTATACGTTTGTGATCTCTCCGATAGCGTACAAACTAATTCATTGCTTTTGCAGCCATGCCAATCTTTGTTAATTAAGGTTTATGATTTATTTAATTTGAGCAGGGATGTATCAGAATGCCCCAAACGGGACTGATAAAAGGTCACTGGTTCATACTGTTCAAGACAATTTGGAATCTGATAATGAAAAATGTGTCTAGGTGCCTGACAAAAATTGATTAGCAAAATGGGCTCTAATTGTTTAAAGGAAAGCTCCATTTTTTTTCAACCTAGCCATCTGAAAGTTCATATGTTAAGAAGCTCTTCTCACTCTGAAGTGGCTCTGAAATACATTTGAAGATAAAAGGCTTTTTAAAAATTATTGTTGGCATTGCTTAGAAGAGGAGGGAGCCACAGCGCTGTCATCATATGGAAGACTTTATTTCTTTTTTCTCTTGCCATATGTAGCAGCCAACATCGCAGTCTCTGAGTGAGGCTCAAATACTAACGAATGTGTTCCTCAAAAAAAGTACTGAGGTAGAAGCATCTCTGCTTTACAAATGTGAAAGAACGGTGAAGAGTGTGGGACTGATACAACTAAGTCGTCAGAAAGATCTCAGCAATTGAGCAATAATACTGATCATGGATTGGTACATCTCATCTTAAAGTCAATGTTGGATGAGTCACAACACTGATGTTAAAGGGAACCCAGCTCAACCATGTCAGATGTAAACGACCACACTATAGCCGTTAGTGCAATGTAGCTTTGAACAACCCCAAGGACAGAGATTTCACAAGGTATCTATCTGGGTCCCATCTCAGTGTTTGACCATCACCATGATGAAAATTTTCTTCCTAATACCTAGTTGAAACTACCCTAATTTCCCTTGTTCCAACTTCTGTCCATTTCCCTGAGAGGAGTCTGGTTCCACCTTCTCTATACACTCCTATTAGGTAAATATAATCTGCAGTAAGGTCTTTCCTTCAGCGTCTTGTCTCAAGGCTGACCAAACCCAACTCTTTCAGCCTCTATTTGTATCATACAGTCCAGATCCTCATCATCTTGTAGCTCCTCTGGTGAATTTGCTCCAGTAAATGCCGAACAAAGGGAAGAGTCACTTCCATCAACCTGCTGGCTACCCTCTAGTTAATATAGCCTGCTACACTGTTGGCTTCCTACTGTCTCACGTTCAACTTCTTGCGTAGGAGGACTCCAGGTCCTTCTCTGCAAAGATGCTTTCCAGCAGTTTACTCAATCATGATTACACAGAAGGTTAGTTGAAGTGCTGAGTATTTAAACTATGTCTCTCCAATTCTGGCTGTGGCATCTTCACCTCTTCCTATTAGTACTTTGAAAATCCAAATTTACTAGCAGAGGTCAAAAGACAGACGTCATTTCTGTGTTTTGGTTTTGTTTGTTTGTTTTGTTTTGTTTTTCCCCCACAGTGGATCATGACTATAGCCTTTAGAATGAATACCAAAGCAAAATGGGAATTATTCAACAGTCCCTGGCACCTTTCTCAACATCCTTCTGCAACACTAATAATTATCCTGGGCAATTTTGCTGCTCATTTGTCATTTAGGTCTTAAAGTCTGTTTAGAAGTGTCTAAGCATCATTGCTCTTTCTTTATGGATTAAGGAGAAATTTCATCTTTATTCTGTGGCTTGTCTTCAGAAACATGGAAGGTGAAATCACCCCAGCTAACTTCAGACATGCACACGGCAGTGTCAAATCTCATCATGAACTTCCCGTCAATAAACACATCCAGTGAGCTGAACCCATTATAAGAGAGATGTTTAGAAGAGGAAGGCAGTGCCCTCTGTGTTGAGAAGTCTAGATGAAAAGGTTACGCTAGATGCCTAATATTTAGACAGCCAAAATTAGATTACACTGATTTCACTCACAAAGAAATGTAAGAGTAGGTAGGAGTAAAATTCAGGAACATTATTCTAAGGCAGTATTAACTGTCTTCAGCTGTACTGAATTCTGTGCAATCACACTGATTTTTGTGAAGTGCAAAGCTGATCTGAGCCGTGCAAAATCTAAGAATATAGAAGAACCTATATAGCTCATTTGGGACTAAGCAGAAAAATAATCTGGGTAACTTGAATGATGCACAGGTGTAAATCACAACAATCTTCCAGGATTCCACGATGTAGCTTTAGTAAATTTTCCAGAATAATTTTAATTATCAGAATACTATTTCCTCTTAGCTATCTGAATTAATTGCTGTTGTTTATTTTTTTTCTTGCATTCTCTTAATTATTTTCCACAAGATCATAATTTGCACCCCTTAGATAAATTTTGGAAGAGTCTTCACGATATGAACTTACCAGCTGCCTTTAACTTCCACTATTTCTGGTGGCTTTTGAAGGTCACTTCATTGTCCTAAGATCTGGTGGGTACAAATTTATCTTTTGAGTGGGCATGCATTTGGCATGTGTTCTCCTTAGGTCTTTTCACTGTTACAAGAGCCAAGGCCCTGTACACCAAAGAACCCATATGAGTGTTCATACTTAATGAACATAGGTTGGGATATACTGGGATCTTCTCCTTAAGACATTTAAGACCTTAAACATCTGTAATTATGAGTAACTTGTTATGAAGGAACTCTTCAAATTCTTTTGAGAACCTCTGCATGAAAATACTTCCATATATCCGTATATCAATACATGCACATATTAATATAAGCGTGCGCGTGTCAATATGCTTTTCTGGATCACAAGAAAGTTCAGGTGACCTAAACTGCAGAAATAATCTGGCCAGGTTTTCCTCAAACCACATGAAAGAATTTTGTTCGATAAGGCTCTTGTTTACAGGGTCACCAAGGGAAGGTGAAAATACACTAACTAATTTAAATAGGAAATGAAGACGAACATGTTTTAACAACAGCTACATGTGCACTGGCCCACTGCACATGTTTCTGTCAGGATAAAATCAGCATGTTGGAATTTGCTTGGAATGGCAATTTTTATAATGTTTCTATGTAGGGAAAGCTTCCAGGTGTATTAAAGATGAGCCAAAGACAACAAGGTAAATATGAAGTTATATTTGTGCTCGCTTGGGGGCAATTATTCTTTGCAATTGGGCTTTTAAAGACATCTAAGGATCCTGAATGCTCCATCCTTATTAAAATAAATTGAGACTTAAGTTTTAGGCAGACTTGGAAAGGAGCATCTCAATCTTTATTATTTAGCTGAACATCTTTGCAGCGCTAGTACTGGAATTAAAAATGTTTATAAATTTTAAGCCCAGAAAGGAAACTAGGATTTATGGTTAACTGACACTTGCAGGTAACATCATAACGTCTCACAATTGCATCTATAAAACTATAATAAGCCCTTATTCCCACACTTCTCAGAAGACTGGATGCTTAAATTAAAGATGTTAGTCAATCAGAAGCTGGGAATGAAATGTAGAAATCTCTGGGGGAATATTTTGCTATGTAGATCCTATAAAGGAGCTGAGACTATAGAGTAATAACGTTTTCATCTTAGAAACTACGGATATAGGGTTCCTTAGTCTCTTCAGCTCGACATTCCTATAGAGGAATAAGGTGTCACTATTAGGAAAATACCACTTGTTTGACTGTTCTACAGCTTTGAGAGCATGGACTACAGACAGCCTACTGATATTCACAGATTATTATGCAAACTCCCAAAATCTCATTGAACCAAGCCAACAAAACACGGAATGATCACCCCAGACTGGAATCCAAAGCATCACTGTAGTTTGCTGATCCGATTAGCTCTGTCCAGGATGGAGCCTGTCCATTTTTCAAAACTAGGCTAAAGCCTTGAACAGTTGTTTTGGTAATGTAGATGAGGCTTTAGGTCTTAATAGTTCCTACAATTACTGCTGAATCTGGCCTTGGCTCAGGAATAAACTCCTTGTATTGAAAAGATTTACTACCCTAACTATATCTGTATCTCAATTTAATGAAAATGTTAAGGATAATTTGATGGTCTCTTGCCAGTGTAATTTTAAATAAAATGTCTTCATATCTTGGCAGTGTCTGTTGGCACTCAGGTTTAACTAAAGGAAGTGCTTAAGTGAAGTGCTTTTTACATTAGGGTCTTGCCAGTATCTTCTCTGATAGAAATAGATTTAATTTTCAGTGTTTTACCCAGAGTAAATAAATTTTTTTAAAAATAAATTACCTCCCACCATCAGTCCATATGATAGCAGACCTTACTAAAGCATTACTAGAAATCCAATATTGGCCTATCACAGTATTTGGACTAATCTCAAGCCTCATCTCTTGTAAATTAAAGTATTTCTAACTTATTTACTCTTCATTTGTTATGTGCTTTTGTAAAAATGTTTCTGCATCTTGGGAAGTAATGTAGCACATAATGAGGTGCTGTCAGTGCATCTTAGATTTTCATCTGAGTTCAGCAAGTCAGCATAAAAGTTTAGGACACTTTATTATAATTGCACAGGGAATAGAAAGTAATGGTAAGACAGTGACAATTTGGCCACCACACTCTACAGCACTGAGCAATTGCCAAATATCCTCTTGATTGCTTACCCCATCTGAAGCAGGAATATACTCACAGAATGGGGCCAGAAGGACAAGTCTTCAGAAGTTAATTTGTTTGTGGATTAGTTTGAGAATAAAAAAGATTGTAGGCATAAAATGGTGCTCGTTCAAAGGCTAAACCCAGCACGTCTGTTTATTTTCTTTCTAAAAATGTTGTGTTTTAGTATGTAGAAAGTGTTTACAAAATGTATAAAATCTCCCTGACAGAGGCAGAGTGTGCTGCTACTTACATTAAGGTACCAGTAGCTCCATAATTTTAAAAGTTCACAAGTCACCTCAGTAATGTCATCCTTAGCACCCTGCACAGTGTCAGCTCAGGATCTTCATCACTGTTGGGCAGGAATTATTTTATCTTATTACTATTGCTACTCAACAAATCTTCATTCCTGGTTTCCTTCTGCTGAGTACCAAGGTGCCAACAAGCTACATGTAGAAGATGGTTTTGCTCTGAGTCACTCACAGTGAAAAAGGAAAAAGATCTTACAGCAGTCAGATGTGTACCACAGAGTTTCTCCTGTCCCCTGCTACCAAGAGGAAGGACCAGAAGTTTCTCTGTATTGTGGCTTGAATCACACTTTACCTGTATTTTTGACAAATGTGACTGTCTTTGTGTTGCTGTGTTAATTTCCAGGGTGTATATTTACAAGAAAAAGAAGGTATTTGCACATCCTCAGAAAACCTGATTGTGGAGGGAAGAAAATGTTGATTAATGACATCTTTTTAAGAGGCTGCATCTGAGGAACAACGGGACTTCCACAGGCCAGCTGTACCTGGAAGCAATGTGTACACATGCCCACAGAGGGAAAAAAGAACAATCAAAGAGGCACAGAACTGTGGTTAGGACAACGCAAAGAATCCTCCGGAATGTGCAATAAGAAGGAGATGAGAAAGATGGGAAAGTGTGCATGGAGCTAACTTCATTGCGGTAGATGAGGCAGGTGGGTATTAACACAGCACACACAGAAGAACAATATTCCTGGATCACAGAATCATAGAATAGTTTGGGTTGGAAGGGACCCCTAAAGGTCACCCAGTCCAGTCCTCCTGCAGTGAGCAGGGACATCCTCAACTAGAGCAGGTTGCTCAGAGCCATGTCAAGCCTCACCTCTTCTCCAGGCTGAACAACCACAGCTCCTTTAGCCTGTCCTTGTAGGAGAGGTGTTCTATCCCTCATTTTCACATTCCTCCTCTGGACCCGCTCCATCAGGTCCATGTCCTTCTTGTGTTGAGGGCTCCAGAGCCGGACGCAGTATTCCAGGTGAGGTCTCACTATAGCAGAGTAAAGTGGCAGAAGCACCTCTCTCAATCTCCTGGCCATGCTTCTTTTGATGCAGTCCAAGATGCAATTTGACTTCTGTACTGCAAGCACACACTGTTGGTTCATGTCCAGCTTCTCATCTACCAGTACCCCCAACTCCTTTTCTGTAGGGCTTCTTTCTATCACCTCATCCCCCAGCCTGTACTGATGCTGAGGATTGTTCCAATCTAGGTGCAGGACCCTGCATGTCGTCCTGTTAAACCTCATGAGGTTCACCTGGGCCCACTTCTCCAGCTTGTCCAAGTTCCTCTGGATGGTATCCCATCCCTCTGGCATATGGACTGCACCATTCATTGAGTATCTGTTTGTCAGTGCCATGAATGCAATGACAGGACTTAATCGCCCTGAACAGCTTCAGCTGGGACCCCCACTCACCCACCCCTCTGCTCACTCATGCATCTAAGCTCAGGTGTACCTGTCTCCATACCTGCGTCCTGGATGGACATTGGACCTATGTCATAGCGCTGTCTTTTGCTCACGGTTGGACCCTCTGGTCTCACCTTCCTGCTCTGTCTGGGGCTGTTGGTTTATCCTGTAACCATTGCCAGACCCTGCCCAATGTGTCTGATCCTGTGGGATTACGTCTTGACCGGGGAGGTCATGGCCTGAGCTGAGGTCCCACATCGTGTCTACTCATCTTCCTTCAGAGAGCACCCCTGCTCATCTTGCTCTCTGAGAATATTAAACCAGTCCATTCTCTTACTTCTTCACTAACTGAGTTTTCCGACTTTTCAGAATTTTTCAGACAAACATTCATCAGTTGGGCCCACGTCATTCACCAACAGCTTCTTCAGAAGATAACAACCAGGGTCAGCAGAAGATCTTGTGTCCTTCTGGCATCAGAGTTGGAACCTGTCAAATGTGTATTGGTCCAAAACCTACTTCATAGAAACCCCATTCTCTGCAGTTTCATGTTTCTTTGCCTTCTTACATGAGCAATTGGCTTTGCTCATGATAAAAATTTGACACAAATGGAGGACCTAATAGGTTGCTTCTGTGCTAATGAAAATCAGTATTAACTGCTAGAGACACCTAGAGTAGTCCTTTTTTGTATGAGCCTTACAAAGTTTATGAAGTCCACTTGAAAAGATTGCTGTCACTCTTTGAAAAAAAACCTTGCTATCACTCCCATATATGTATTACATCAGCAACGCAATGTGTTGAAATGATGAACGAACATTTCATGTGGTATTTCATAACACCCTAAACCTCAACTGCATTCATAAACAGTATTTACAGGAGACCAGGCTTGCTTGTATTGAAATTATGCTATCTTGGGAAATGCAGGGCTAATGTTTACTCTTGCCAAGCACTTGCTCCCTTATGAAATGTCTGAAATTTTAAAACTGAGACTCTTCTGAATCATCCAAACCCAAAGAAATCTCAAGAAATATTTGTCAGTCAGCTTGGCATTAGTGAAATGGCACTGTGTTCTCGGTATGAGCAGCTGCGAAGCGCATACCTTGTCCCCTGACATGGACCCTTGCCATTCGTTTGTTGTGATACACCGATGTGAGAATTCACAAGTTAGGGCTCAATCAGATTCCCACTGAAGGAAATGAAGGCTGGCTTTGGTCACTGATATTTATTTAGCACCTCATAGCTGCAGACTGAATAACTGCTTTTTGTTACTGCTGCTGCCTGTGTCACTTCTGTATCTGAGAGGAGGCAATCACAGCACTGGAAAATGGAGAACAGGCTAAGAAATAGAAAATAAAGGAGCCTCAGGTGTAGTTTCACCATTTGGGTCTGAGGCTTTTGTATTACAGCCTTTTTTACTCTCCATTGCCTGTCAAGGCAATGATCCTGTGTGGCTCTGCGCTTGCCTCAGGAACTTTCTCAAGCAGATTTTTGCATCTGTGCAAGCACAGGAGCCTGTACTTGGCGGTCAATGTTCGATCTTCATAGTGGTCATGAAGTTTTTGCAATGGGGTAGTGTCTATCATGTGCTTATCCTATGAAAAAGGCAAACTATATCCATCTATACACACATATAGATATATATATGCATGGCCTCCAAGGAAGGCAGCCCTGTGCCGAGGCCAAGCAGGACTCCCAGCTCAGGCCTCGTCTGTGACAATGGTTTCAAGCCCAGCTCCAAACGCTCCTCTACACCCATACAAAGCTCATATTTAAACCGGAAAGTTAAGTTTTAGATGAAACAGCCACAGTTGGGCCAAACTGGACACTGGTCAGGGCTGTGTGAAAGCTGCCTCTGGTGTGTGGCAGGGACAGGCCGGTGGCTGGGCCTGGGCAGGAATGAGGCTGGGCAGGGACGAAGGAAGGGTAGGGATGAAGGCTCAGAAGGGCTGAAGAAAGGCTGGGCAAAGCTGAAGAAAGGCTGGACAGGGCTGAAGAAAGGGTAGGGCTGAAGGAAGGGCAGGGCTGAAGGCTGGGCAGGACTGGGGAAAGGCTGGGCAGGGCTGAAGGAAGGGCACAACTGAAGGCTGGGCAGGACTGAGGGCAGGGCAAGACTGAAGTAAGGGCAGGNGCTCGCCCCTGCCCGGTGCCGCCGGCACCCCCTGAGCGGGGGCATCGCGGGGGGCCGGGCCCCGCTCCCGATGGGATAGGCTGTAAACATGTTCAGCTTTGAAGGGGATTTCAAAACAAGGCCCAAGGTGTCCCTCGGAGGAGCGAGTAGGAAGGTAAGGAGCGGCGGCCCGTCCGTGTCCGTGTGTGTGTGTCGGGCTCCCCCCGCCTGCCTTCGCCGCCCTCCGGCCTCGGGGTTTTGTACCTCTCGGGCCTTCAGAAACGGCAGCAGCGATGACTAAGGTTTAATAGAGGGTGGGTGAGGGGGAGAAAAAAAAAAATCCTCCCCTCCTGATGATGCGTCTCTGATCTCCTTGGCTCTGTGTGTTTTCATTTATTTATTTATTTATTTATGCTAACCAGGCCACACACCCCCTCGTAGTGTAAGAATTGTGGGAAGCGAGGAAATGTCTCCTTGGCTCGGCCCCGCTGCGAGCAGATGCGGGTTGGGGGGTGGCTGAGGGGCACCCCCACCCCCAAGCGGTTCCTCTTGAGGTGAAGGAAGGAAGGACTCGGAGACCTCTTGTCATCTCTCTGCGGAGGGGAAGCCCTGCGAGGGCCCCCCTGGCTGGGAAGGGTGGCGGGGAACAGCCTTACCCAGCTGCAGATCGATGCAGATCGCCAGGGGAGGCTTCCCCGACGTGAGCCGGGGTCACAGCTTGAGCTTTTTCAGCCCATTTGTCGTGGGCAGGGTGAATGAGCAGCAGTTCACTGTCTGCTGTGCCAGACTGTCGGATCTCCTGGCGTTTATTGATAGAGAAGAAGCGAAGGGGGTTTTGTTGAGGTCTTGCTGATCGGACAGGGTAGTCAAATTGTTTAGCCAAGCACTGAAGGGCACGGAGCTGCCGAAGAGCGAGGGGAAGGACAAAGTGTTTTTAGAAGTGACCTGATTAATTCACTGCTAAAATACTGATTCGCCAGGTTGTCATTGTGTGGGAGGCTAATGAGTGTTTTCATTACTGTTTTTGAATATTAATAGGGATAAAAATAAGTTCTTGTTATTGTGCATTGTAAGCAAGCTCGGTTCTCTGAAACTTTTAAGGTTTGGCAGTGCAGTTAGGGAACTCGAGCTACAATCCTGCACTGTGTGATGCTAAAATCACAGTGAAGTTTGCATTTTGATGTATTGTCTTACATAATTGATTAAAGAGAATTTGTAACAGAACTGTGTTTAAATTGTGCAGCTTTTCATCTGACTCATCTTCCGTTTATCTTAAGACGTTTCTGTTCATTAGACGATGTAGAATGGCATTACACGAGGCAAAAATACCATCAGTATTCCTCAGCCGACGTGGGAAGTGGCATAACATGCCCTGGTCCTCAGCTGTGCACTTCAGATACTTCACAACTTTTGACACTGACTTACTCACAGTGTTACTTGCAGAACGTGTTTCCTCCTACAACAACTGTCATAATACCTTTTTTTTTTTTTTGAAGTTACTGATTTCTTCATGAAAATTTAGCAGAATTCTTTCTATTTTAATTCTCTGGGGCAAATTTATCGATGGTTTTACAGGTATAAATTTCCAGGGGCAAATATTAAAAGGTGAAGGAAGTGGAAACTGAAACTGATGTGTAACCTTCAGTGCCCAAGGCGGAGGAGGTGTTCCCTGATCAGATTGATCCTGACTGGTCCACAGATTCTGTGATTTTACACTGGTGCACTGAAGTGCTTGTGCTGCATCAATGCACAGCAGGTAGTTGCAGCTTTGGCCATCGTGGTTATATGGACATTGTAGAATGCCCTTGAAAGAGGTGCTTGTTTTCAGAGACTATGTACAGTACTAATGGAAGGTTTTATTTAATCAGTCCTAAGGATTACTTCTAAAAATCCAGTTTACCTGAGCTTTCATGTTCCTACAGCAAAGGTCAGTGTGGCCAAGTTTTAACATGGGTTCCACGAGCTCCTCATTATCTCATGTCACAAGCTTCTTGTCATATTTCTCATACCTACAGGCTCCAGCTTTATGTAGAAGGCTGAGTTGTAAAATGTTTCCTTTCAGCTTTTTGTGCACGTGGAAAAAAATATTCTTTGACAGACCCCCTTGCCCTCCCAAATGTTTATAATTTTAGAAAGATACAGTGTGTAGTTCCAGCCCTGCACCTCTCCGATGCTGTCTGTTAGTTAGCTGGACACTTAGTATTGCCTGTTTTGACTCCTTTGGTGGAATGAAGCACAGCTCGGAAATGCCAGTAGAGCCTGCGTGCAGGCTGCTTCATGCTAAGAATAACTCTGCCCAATTTGGGGTAGTTACACAAATGGCATTGCACCTGTACAGCTACATGAGCAAAACCCTCCCAGTATGAAAGCAGCGACTCCAGTTTGAGGGGTTAGTCAGTGCTGAAGGTGCCGGCAGAGCCTTCCTGATGTGGATACGTGACACCAAAATAAACGATCAGCCAAACTGAGTATTAACTATGGTTTTGCTAATATAGCTGCAGTTGCAGGCAGTCGCTGTGTTGGTCGTGACTCACGTGTGTTGATACCCTGCCGCCTGTGGCCACGCGTCTCTAGCGTTTCCTTAGGCCTCTGGAGAGGTTGATTTCAGTTGAACCCTGCGAGAGAAATATAGTTGGGGGACCTGTGGCTCTGTGGCAGTTAGAAAGCTACAGAACCTGAAGTGCTTTCTCCTCACTAACTTTTGTGGCATTTTTGCATTAGAGAAGCAGAGAGCTTCGGGTTTGTTGTTACACTGTTTACATCTTATGTTCATGTGCGTTCTGATGGTCTGAATTATGGATGCTGTAGAGAGGCACTTCAGCCAAACCTGCCAAAAATCCTAGTCTTTCAGTATCACTTATTTTTGTTAAAATTTTGAGTTGCAAAATTTATGTTCTCAGCATGGCTACCCCTGTGGCTGATCCCTTAAGAATATTATTGTTGTGTTTTAATATTGCTTTATATGTAAGTGTCAAAGTATAGGCAGTACTGTCAGTGTTTGTGCTTTTCCCTCTGTGCCTACTTTCAGAAACCTGTTAATTCATTTGGACCATTTGCATTAGTTGTATATGTGTTGAAGGGTGTTGTTACTGCATAGATTCTGTGTTTTATTCACGATGTTGCAAGATAATTTTGTGTAGGATTTTTTTATTATTTTTGAGGTGGCTTATTGTCACCTTTAAAACACAATTCACTACTTTATGAGGCTCTTCAAAAGGTATTTTCAGATTTAGCTTTAATCGTAACTTGCAAAATGTATTTTTTTTACTTTTGCAGTAAAATAGCCTCCAAAATGATTCTGTTACTGGAGATCAATAAGGGAACATCTTAAATTACTCATGGGCTTTGTACAGGACAAGAATTGTTGCCTAAAAGGCTGTGGCTGCAGGATTTCTGTGGTGAGTTAGGCAGGAAAAAAGGGGTGTGTCTGAAGAGTTGGTTTGGGGTGCAGCTCAAATTGAACTGACCTGCCCTAACTGTGCAGCAGACTGAAACAGATGGTCCTTACCTTGGTGGTTCCCACCTCGTCTTTGGAGTACGAGATGGTTTTAAAAATCTTCCTTTTCAGGAATTTGTAACACAGGTGAGTTAGCGCTGTTGTAAAAGTGAAAACAACTTCAGAGTTACCTTGTTTTGTTTGTGTGGGGTTTTTTTGCTGTTTTGGTTTGGTTTTGTGGTAGACCTGGAAAATCGCTAATGAACAAATGGTGCTGACTCCATCTGTAAAGTCTCAATAATTTCCTCTAATATGGACATTTTAAATAACCAAAGATCTTCAGTTTACAAAATTTGTCTATAATTTATTTTAGTAATTACTGATATGCTTTCTTAAATTAATAGCATAACATTAAGCATTAGATTCCTATATATTTTTTTCCCCTGCTCTTAGCTGAAGTGCAGAGGTAGGACTCCAGAAGCACCTTGTTTTCTCTTTGTTGTCCGTATTCTACACGAGTAGCCTCTTATGGAATAAGAATGATTGTTTTAAAAACAATAGGCTGTAGGATTGCCATTGTATGGAGGGATCTGCATAGGCTGGGATTGCTTATGGCAATAGATGTCTATGGGATTTAAGCAATGATGGCACAGATAGAAAAAGTAGCTTTGTTTCTCAATCAGTAAGAGAGAAAAGTTGTTACTAATTTCAGGAAGGACGATTTACTGTTTCATTGTATCTTATTTGAACCTACATCAGGTCACAAGGAAAGTGAAATGATGCTAGTGCAGGATTTCTAGATAACAATTACAAATTTACCATTTATTTTTGACTGGTGGGAAGAGAATTGCACTGCTTTGCTTCATAAGACCTTTGTCCTGTACGGCACATGGCGTAGATCCTTCTGCAAATACCTACCTCATGCTGAGTCAGAACTGTGTGCTGGCCAGAGCATTGAGGTGTCAAAACCTAAGGCTTGAAATACTCTTTGAATTCCAGATCTGTGGTGTGGAAATGTGATGAGAGCATCATGTGAAGTAATGACTGTCTGTCAGTAGGAAACTATATAATTAATGCATACGAGATTCTTGTGGTTTTTTTTTCCTCTGGGTGACATTGAAAATTCTCCTCGTTTAAAAGGAAGCTATGCATGATAGAATTGTAGTTAGCTGACAGCAGTGATTATGCTGTTATTTTCACTTATGTGCTATTTTCTCAAATTCAAAACCAAAAATGTCTGCTTTTATAGATACATTTTCTCCTGCTTGTTTCTGATAAAATGAAAAATCACCGAACTACAGTGCTATGTACAATAGAAATCTTAACAACCATAATAGAGACAAACTGAAACTAAAATTGAAAACAACTTGTTTGCGTTTTTCTCTGACCTCTAGAGCCTCCAGTCAAGTCCTGGTTCCTCTGTGCATGGCTTTGTACCTACTGTGGTAGAAGCGGTTTCAGATACTCCCTGCATCCTACAATAAAATTTGAGCTGAAATGCTGAGATGTTTTCCAGCAAGCACTGTGGCTGATTTCAGTGAGGCCAGGCTTCTCCTGCCTAAATGCCTCTTCCTGGGCATATTTTAAGTACTTCAAAAAACATTCTTCTGCAGGATGGTCTTCTCTACTCAATCATGATGTTGATAATCAGAGATATGAAGTCACAAATCATTTTAAAGCAGAATTTTTTAGGCTGCTGAACTTGTTTTTCATGGGCTGCCAGAGCTGCATGTCCAATGGAATTTAAATTTTCAAGGTTCATTCCAAGACCTTGTGAGTCTTTTAAAATGCTGATTTCTTTTAATATTCAGAAAAAACAACAAACCACTTATAGTGGAGCTTGTCTAAAATAACTTTGGGAACTAGAAACATTGATGAGAAAAGAGGGTCTGGTGCTGTGAGTAGCTTGGGCTGTGGGTAGGCAGGAGGAGGTGGCGAAGAGCGGCTGCAGCTGTTAGCGCTCACCTGCCCAGACAGGGGGGAGTTGTCAAATGTGTATCCCTTGCTGTAGCGCTGTTGTCATTCCCAGCCAGCCCCAGAGCAGCAGCTCCTGAGTTTAGCTCTTTTTCACTTTGCTGTTTATTAAGAGCCTAGGCAGGGAGGATTTCATAGATGACTGTCCAGCCAGCTGTCTTCAAGAAGTAATTTCATTAGAACGTCTTTTGTAGGTGAAGAAGATTATCTCATAGTTTCTTTCATCTCTTTCTCACTGCAGGTTTATCTCCTGTTGCATATTCATTGTTAGTTTTTAATTTCTGAAGAGACGATATATTCCAGTTGCACTGAATAACTCTGGAGGAGATAAATTTTTCTTGTGTTTAATTTATATATATTCTTTATTCATAGTTATGATTCCATTCCTTTATATTTCTGATCTATGTGTGCCGTGTGAACAACAGTTTTATTTGACCGATAATGATTTTTTAAAGATGGGATGTACTTAATACTTTATTCTTTGACTCAAGACAGTTCCTCTATAGTATTTAATTTATACACTAACAAGTTGGTGTTTTCTATACAAATACTCAATGCAAGTATGTGACATTGACTGAAAACTTAGAAGTTTTGTTATTCTTTAAAAATGAATTGATTTCAAGAATGCTTGCTTCAAAGAGACCTGATTCCTGACCAGTGAAAAGCTGGGTATACACTGAGTGAGGATACACGATTCTCTCATATCTCCCTCCTCTGCAAATACTTAAAATTATTTTTGATAAGCCCTCTATTTTCCTTGATCTGTTAATACCTTGCATTGACTGTGGTTGTGTGGGTTGTTTTTAAAACTGGTCTCTTCTCCACTCGCATGTAACAATTTGTCTTCCCCTTTCTCTATGTTCTTTTGCTTTTACTTTCACTCTGCTCTGAAGGGGAAGGACAAATTCAGCAACATTGCTTCCAAACAGAAATGCTCTCTACGCGGCGCTGCCTGCACAGTGAAACTCTCCAAGCACATTCCTCTGATCACTTATAAATAGGAACATTTTCCTAACTTCTTTAATGCATTGGATATGAGCTGTTGAAAAAGAAGTAATCTATTAAAAAAAATGTCCTGAAACCTTAAGCCATTTGTTGGGTAACCTTTTCTTAATTTAGTACATTATTTTGTCCATTTTATGTGTGTGAGCTCAGAACCTCTTGCCTCACATTACCAGGCAGACCTGGAGCCTTTCCTATTGCTCGAGTAGAGATACATCCTCCTAGGGTTGGCTTTTGGTATGATTTGTTTATACTGTATTTAGCAGTGGAAGTACGGATCTTGGTATGATTTGTTTATACTGTGTTTAACACATGCAAAAACCCTGTCTTTAGAGGGCAATGGCTGTAGTTAGTGGTGTCTTTGGCCATAAATACTGTCTTTAGAGGAAAAGATGGTTAACCTTCTTGTAGAATTTTTTTTTCCTTTATGCTTGCTCCAGTAAATGATCTGAAATACAAACCCAATGTTAAATTCCTTTTTTGCATCTGTTTGTTGTTGGGTTTTTTCATTCTCTCTTGGTGGTCTGCGTTGCAGTATTTTGTATCCTAAAGAAACTAGGAGAGTCATGGCTTTGCTTCCTCTGTATCATCCAAAAAGAAATTTAGGAGAGTTTTGCCCTCAGTTTTTGTATCTGCATATAGACATTGAAAATATTCCACCACAATTGTTTTAGACGTGGTTAGATATTTTTTCAGCATTTGTTTGCCACCTTCATAGAATCATAGAATGGTTTGCGTTGCAAGGGACCTAAAAGACCATCTAGTTCCAACGCCACTGCCGTGGCCAGGACACCTCCCCCTAGCCCAGGTTGGTCAAGGCCTCATCCAGCCTGGCTTTGGTTCAAAGTTATTTTTAGGTCTTCAGATATAATACATTTTCAGCTCGAGTGTGTTTTGTTTCATAACTTCTCCAGACTAATAAGGAGAGAGGGAGAAACAGGAAGTAGATATATGTGTCAGAGACTAAAAAAGAGAATGGTTTCCTTAAATCTATAGTTTATTTTAGACTGGATTTGCGAAGGCGCCAGGATACTTTCAACTCTATTTAAGTCTGCAGTGAGAGCTGAATACTCTGCATCAAAAAGGAATTACTTTGTACATTTCTGTGTCAACTGCCCAGAACAATCCAGTAAGAGATTCTTGGGAGTGAAGCTTTGTTTATATTTTGTAATCTGTGTGTGTTGATTTCAGATTGTGGTTTAGAAGAGAAAACCTGCCCATTAGCTTCTAATGACATTACTCTTTAAAGGGCGCATGAGTACTTCGGTATTTTCTTCTTTTTCTCCATTGGACAGATGACTAGCCTGAAAGTTCCAGTTTCTAGCCTTCGTTTGGGTGAAGAGTTCAAAATTTTAAAGGAAAAAATTCCTTCCATTCACCTTCTGGGCAAGTTTTGAGGAAAAGGATAAATAAATATGAGTGCTTAATGCTTTTGCAAATTACGCAAAAGCTGAGGGGCTTTTAAAGAAGCAAGGGATTACTTTGAACATGCCAGGACTTGCTGTGTGCACCTGAACCAATGACTTGCGTATGCTCTAAACAAGAAAAGCACTTGATAAATATTTGGTGCGACGTAGGAGGACTGGAACCTTGTGAGGTTTATTTTTTATATATTTTTTTTTTACCCCATTTGTAAGTGGATGGTGTTTCTCTAGATTATTGGGATGCTGAGAACAGATATCTGGACAGGGATCGGTACTGTTTGCTGCTGTTTGCCCATTCCTTTGCTTTTTGCATAGCTTCCCTTCATCGCTGTGCTTTTGAGAGAGCTGCATAATATGTATTTGTAAGTGCAGAAAATGATTGATGCTTACTTTTCTGCCATGTTTTCTGTATTGCATATTATGAACAATCCCTGAAGTGAAGTTTAGATTAAATGCAATAAACACATCTGAATAATTTGAATAAAAATACAATAATATCTTTATTTGTGCCTTATAGGAAGAAAAGGCTTCTCTCCTGCATCGTACTCAGGAAGAAAGGAGAAAACGAGAGGTAAAGTAGACTGTAAGCGTTTGCATGCATACTGAATTTTTCTTTGATGTAGTAACATTTACAATCCACAGTACTTCTGCTGCAGACATTCTTAGTTCAGGAATGTGTTTTTTTCAGT
>WEIS01038230.1:7154-21813 GCA_013389965.1 Todus mexicanus | reverse complement strand
TCTTGTTTTCTCTGGCTCAGAGAGCATCTTCATGCAAAGAAAATACACGGGGTAGCGTGAGAATATGGTCAGGGAATACAGTTGGGATGCAATGCAGGGACTCCCATGGACACACTGATCCAAGCTAGTAAATCCAAAGCTTGCAGCTCTCTAGACCCATGCTGGCCGGCACTGCGTGAACGTACTAGTCTCTGTGCTGATGGTCAGCCTAAAAATCCCATAATCAAGAGTAGATGACAGCTGCCAGAGGACCTTGATCCAGAGAAATGAAAAAAGGAGCAGAGGGAGGTGCTGTGACCATTTGTGAATGAAAGGTGTCACCAGAAACATCCTTACTGGAAGTGATCTGCACTTTCAATCTCCTAAGTGTCTTACTACGTCCCTCACTACACATACCTGAGTGGGTCCCCAGTTTCATACAGAAGTTTCAAGATATAGGCTCAATATAAGTAATAATATAATATTTATATCCTGGGACCTGGCTAAGAGAGCACTGTCATGCTCTCTCAAAGGCACATATGAGATAGAGAAGAATACGCTAACCGCATTATTGGATTCTATTTTTTCCCCAGCAAACTCCAAGGAAAAAAAGAATGGTGTATGTAGTACCACCGTGCCTTGTATACCATATGGTAAACAGCTTTGCTCTGTCATCTTCCATAAACATTTGATATCTCAATTCCCATCAGGACTGCAGCTACCCTTCTCGTGGCAAACAGACCACCACCACTTTAGAGGCAAATTATTTCAGATACGTTCAGAAAGCCACACAAATCCTCTCACTAACATATGCTTCTTGGTTGCAAAGAGGAAACAGGAGCGCAGACAGAAGCTGCTGTAATACGGGAAAGAGGAGAGAGCAGCAAGACATCCTAGGAAAATACAGAAACCTCTTCTTTGATGCACCCCTAATCATCTCTACTGAATATCTGGACTAAATATAGCGGATCAACCTTTGAGTTGCTGATTAGACGACGGCAAAAAGTAAACAAGCATCTAATTTGGGGGATTTTTTTCCCCAAGAATAGATGTGTACAAACAAACCGATCTGCAGCAGAGAGGAATGTTTAAATATTGGTCTTCTCAGGCTTGCCCAGGTAGCAGAGGCATGTGCATTCCAGAGGTCAGCTGCTGCCCCGTTGGTCCTATCTCTCAAGCTCCATTTGGTAAGGATTTTTATATTATTTTTCTATTGAACCCCAGAACTGTAATTCAAAAACCACAGATCTAGCTCCTGCCTCTCCCAAACTCCCTCTTTCACCCTAGCCCAAGGTTTTCTATATCTCCACACCACCGCTCCTCATCTGGGCCGTGGAGATAGCGATAGCTCCTGCCTCCCTCGGCTCCACCCTGCAGACTCTTCGGTGTATGCACGGCCTCTTCACGTGCACATTTTCATCATCAAGTTTAAACAAGGCTTGTACAGCCCACAGAAGAGAGGCGTGCAGCAGTCATCGGTGACACAACTCAGCAAGGATTTTAATTAAGAACATTACCAAGAACAGGAAGGGCAGAATCATGACAGCCAACTCAGCCAGTCCTCCGACATAGGATCCTCTCTAACTTGAATGCTCCAACTCACTGGTTATTACAACCAGAAGTGGCTACCAAACCTCAAAGCTCTTTACACGACTGTCATTGAAATGCTGGATCCTGCAGCTGAAAGACAGGAAAGCTACCTGGGCTAGTTCAGCAGCACTGAAAATATCTGCTCCTGGCATAAATACAGCTTCATTGTGCCTCAGTGCACCCTTCTAACCCTCAGCCCATCAACTTCCTCATCATTTGCTTGGGGAGATGCTTTGATATCAGATTATTCCTTAATTTTTAAAACTAAAAAATTGTTTCTACATTCACTAGGTCTTAATTTCAAAATAATAATATTTTTATGAATGTAAAAATCAGGATTACGAGGGATCTGAAAGCTGAGGGTGCAAATACTTTGGAAATGACCCAAAGTGTGTGACACTGAATTCAGAGAGGCCACGGCCCCGCCTGAGAAATGGACTAGTTGTCAGATCTCATTTATGAGACGAGGAAAGCGAGAGGCACGACCATCTGACATCCCAACTTACCACGCAAATCATCCAACACCTAAGCAGAGTCTCACGCAAAAACCAACCAAGCTTACACAAACTGCCCTGTAACTACAAGAAGAATCAAAATCAGCATCTACTGAAATTGCGGAAGTATCAATAATCACGTAAACTATTAGGAAGCCAAGTTGTGAAGCAGGACACCACCGAACGAGGAGCGGTACAAGCACGGAACACAGACTGCCACAGTCAGCCTTGGCACAGGCATCCTCTTCCACTGAGGGTCTCAGGTTGGAGCTCTTTAGCCCTGGAGTACTAACTTCTTCAATTTACATTTTTAAATTACTATTTATCCTGTTCCTCAGACCTGTAATGCTCAAGTAACAGCAGCTGCTCTTGATTTTTCTGGCTCTTTTGACATTACCAATCTAAAGTACACTCTTTTTGCTGCCACACACTGTGCGTTTCTCCTCCTTCTTACTCATCCCAGTCTGGGACAGGAACTAAAAGAAAACCCCAACTCCAAACACTCAAACAAGTCTTGCTTCTCTAGAGTTTAAGCCTGTCCTTTTGTGCGAAGTTGCAGCCTCAATGTGGCATCCGGCAAAGCTACGGGGTTTGGCACATCCCTCAGCCAAACCAGTCATCAAAAAACAAAAACAAAAAAACCCAGCTAGGTTGGAAGGATTTTTTTTTCCCCCCCCTCTTTTCTTTCATTGAGTTGCTTGCATGGGTCACTCAGTGGAGAGACAGTTGGCACGGTGAAAACACGTTAATAATTCCCTGTGCTAGCAGGATAACATTTTCCTCAGCTGATGCAGCCCACAGACTGTCTGCAGCGGTGGAGACTATTTTAAAAGCAGCTCTAAAGCCCCATGAAACGTGCGCTGTGCCAGCGAGCCTGCTGCTACAGCTAACGGCTCTGCCACTTCCTTTGGCAGCGCAGAGCATTTAACGGATGGCTCGCTCCCCTTGCTGCTGTTCGTGCAGTACAGGATGGTATTTGTTTTGATTGCAAAATTAGAAGGTAGCAAGCTTTACATTAGCCAGCTTCACCCCTCCTCGGTATAATATTTCTGCGCAGTTACTTGGACACTGATCAGAAATTGGCCCAATTCCAGCGCAGTCAGAAACAGCACCATAAATCTTCCCATCAGGGTGAATTACCAAGTTTAAGAGATGTTCCTTGACCTCATCTTTATCTCCACAGTATTGTTCACATTACAGTAGCAGGCGGACGCTGTGCAGAGACCAAGGTCCCTCTTCACACTCTGCAGACACAGAGCAAGCCCTTGTTCCCACCTCGAAGAGCTGGTGCTCCCAACTCATGCTTCACACCCACACCGTGGTGAAGTGACGTACCCGGGGCCACCCAGCGAGCCGAGAGCAGAGCCCTGAACCCTAGCCAGTGCCTAGCCCCAGTTTTGTGAGTCATCAGAGAAACAGCACCTCCAAACCAGCCCTGCTCTCACAGGCATGAAAGGCAGCGACTGAGTCTTTTTGAAGGTAGGATGGAGCCAGCAGCCAGAACCACATGAAGACAGCAGGACAGCTCAAACAGGCATCCTCGTGCTGCTGCTCCAAGCGTTACTCCCTCACACAGGCTCCTTGCAGCCACCAAAGCAGATGCTCGGTCCCTTTTTCCCCGACAGCAGCAATAGCTCAAGCTCAGTCAGATTTGCCACCATATGCTACTCCCCGTGTCAGAGAAGCACCAGGCCCGTGATGATCTTGCTCAGACTTTGTTAACAACCGCAGGTGGGATTTAGTGCACTACTGTACACCTCGATGCGACCTCAAAGTCAGATAAGATTATGAATTATGGTAGTTGTATCTATTCCATTCTACAGTGGCTACACCGTCACTCCTCCAGGCTCCTCAGAAGGAAACGAAGCTGCTGGATGTCTCTCTTTCCCTACTCTGCCTTTCTCTTCCCAGTGCCATAGAGGAATTGAACTTCAGGCAGCTTCCACTACCTCCTAACTCTGCGTCAGCAGGGAAGTCCTCTTCAAACTCAAGGGATCTCTGATCTGAAACCAAGACTTGAGGACAGATGCGTTGCTTTCCCAGCCAACACTGCCCTGGCAGACACACACACGCTACAGACAATAGGTCACCCCCTCAAGACCCGGGGATGAAGCATTTGCACTTGGCTTTGCTGCAGGGAACAGGAATTTGGCTTGCAAGTGCCCCTACGGCACAGTGCAGCTTTGCATTCTGAAAGTCCATTCAGCTGTTCTCGTTGTCTCCCAAATCATTAATTTCACACATCAGAGATCTGCTTTTCATGCATATTATTTTGAGCATAGCCCCAATAACATCCTGAGACTGGGAGATGCAACCGTGTCCTTAACTTACCTCTGGATGAGGGAGGGGAAAAAGATCACAGAAGATTAAGTCAGTTCCTTGGCTTTTGACTTGGTTAGTTTAATGCTCATCAGATTATGCAGATGGATTTCCCACCCTTGGTCTCTCCTTGGCTATTATAAGAGCAGGTGTTTCCTCAGTAAGGAGCCTCTGGGTTCCTAACCAGTAGATAAGAATCAGCCAGAAGTAACTGGTAATTTCAAGGGCCTTCAGTTCTGAGACGTACTCAGTGTTCCCTGCAAATCAGGCTGCCTCACATCACACCTTCAAACTCAGGGGTACCCCAAAGTCACTTTATCTTGACCACAAAAGCACTGGGGACTTCTATAAGCAGTATTTTAAGCACCTCAAATAAAGCAACGGTCTTTCTGATAATTACAAGCCAGAGTATTTCGCTTCACCGAGTCGCTAATGCCAGAGGAAGCACCTCGGGATCACGTCTTGAGTAGGAATTGAGATGCATGTCCCATACCTCCCGCAACACACAAATCATATGGGGCTCAACTGCTTTCTAAATGCCGCAGCTTCGAGCGCAGGGAATGATGTTTCACACCAACAAGTCCATTTTTCATAGCTCTGAACTTGCTTTTGAGAACAGTTTTAAGTAACCACCTCAGTAATGGATCAACGATAGTTGATCTTGCTTTGAATTGCCGAGAACAGAATGGACGTCACTTCCAGCCTTACTTTTTGTGGTCCCCTGAAAACAGGGAGGCAAATTTTAACTCAGCCATACGTTGGTTTTGTGCAAGCTCTTGAGTTACGCACAGGTTTGCTAACAAGGCTAGAGGAGGAAGGAAAATCA
This sequence comes from Todus mexicanus, assembly GCA_013389965.1. Taxonomy (NCBI): domain Eukaryota; kingdom Metazoa; phylum Chordata; class Aves; order Coraciiformes; family Todidae; genus Todus; species Todus mexicanus. Next base: position 16,605 of record WEIS01038230.1, on the reverse strand, counting down.
TGAGTGGTTAAAGAGCTTACTCTGTGTTGGATTCCTGACTGGAGGAGTTCAGGCAGCTTTGAACTCTGACTCTGCAGCAAGGATTGGACTGAGCTTTCTGAAATAAAGTGAACTTCACTTGGCAAAAACTCTTCCAGGAAGTACTTCAGCAAATTAACTGGGTGACCTATAATGAAAATGTTAACAAACGCTTAGTTGTAGCAGTGGAAATAAGCATCTATGAATAGGTTTCAGAGTACAAAGAGCTTGTGCACATCAACACTCTGGGAAGGTTGGCAAACCACCGGGATGGGGATGGGGAGGTGCTTCACAGGGAAACACCAGTGGTTGTGTCTCTCCACAAGATACACCGATTACACCTTTGTGGCAATGGAAACAAAACAAATTCAAAAGTGTTGGGCTGTCTGGGCCTCCATTTTCGTAATGCAGATTTGGCACAGAAAGGAAAGCGTTTGGGAGAATCACATGCCCGGGCAGAGTTTGCTCGTGCCATTTCTTCCTAGAGGAGAAAGGTGGAGATGCAGTGAAATTACCTTGCATGACCCACAAGGTTGAACCCACACCACCTCACCATGAGGGGATGAGCCAGAGCCAATGCAGAGAGCAGGCAGCCAAGGTTTACAGAGAGAAGAGAGAAGGTGACCCTACCTCTGAGCATACGCTCTCTCTTATCTCGCACACTGCAACACCCTGGATGCTTGTTTGGCAATTTCTAGCACTTGGAGGGGTTAGTGCAGTCCTCAAAAGCCCCTGAGCAGCAGAAGCTCTGGAGCCTTGGACACGAGGCAAAAAGGCAGCGGTGGGAAGGTGCTGGCACACGGCCACATACTTTAGGAGCTCCTAACATGTTAGGAGCAGGATGGGGGGGCAGCAGACCTAGGGGAGGCAGGAACGTGGCTGAAGGCACGTTGGAAGTACGGTATAAACCACAACACAAACAGTAACTCAGAACTCCTCTGTGATTCAGTAACCACTTCAAGCCCCATCCTGCAGAGTGCCAAGCAACCTTCTTCCCCTCTCGATAAGCTGTACGGTTTCTGTGGCTCTGCACCTCTCCGCAGGGGGTTTTGAAGACTTATCACCTACAAAATACATCTAATTGGTTAATGAAGATAAAGCTCTAAGGAAGGTTTAGACAAAACCAGAAACAAACTCAAGCTCTCCACACATTTTGGCTGCTCTACATGGGTAAACCTCTTCTTTAGGTGTCTATTAAGGAGAGATAAAATGACAAAGGAGGTGAAGCGCTTGATATCTGGGCTTGGAGAGTCTGTTCAGACCGATCAGATTTGTGGGTGCTGCCATTGTTGCAGTTACAGCAGCTGTGATAACCCAGCTAGTCAGTGCCACCCAGCCCTGAAGACACATCCTCTCGCTGGAGGATTGCTGCAGAACGTGCTCCTAGCGAGAGAAGTCCCATTGCACAAGCGTGAGGTGTGCAAGAGCACGGAGATCTTGCGCTCTTTCCTCACCTTTCCTGAAACACCACAAAAAGAAACTGCAGCCTAGTCAAGAAAAGGAATCTCCACGTTTACATGAAAGTTCGCCAGGGAGGGGGGAAAAGGTTTGGTGATCCCACATTCAAACCTTGCTGATGGGCATAGCAGAAGACTCTACAGACTCAAGTGTAACTTCTTCAGACTGGCCAATTCCACAAATTCAGAACTGGTACAAATGCTGCCTGCTGGATGTTGCCTTCGCTATTCCTCCTCCTGATATTTCTGATAGTATAACATCAAACTTCACAGACGGACAGAATCTATCCTCCCACCTCCACTCACTCTCACGTGTGCATTCAAACCCACACTTCAATCAGAACTACAAATGCATTTGCTCACTTGGGTTTGCGCTGCAGCTTTTTCTCATCAGCATCCTTCACGTCAGCATTCCCAAATGCTCTGCAAGCAGGAGACAAACTGTGCGACAGGTTGATGTTCCTTCACTCCGAACTCGCCTGTAACAGGTCTCAGTGGCAGGGGAATCTCTAGATTCCTGCCCGTCCAGCCCTCAGGCAATACTGCCACAGCACACAGGGGGGCAAAGGAGGAAAACCTCACTTGCCAAGAGCTGCTAAAAAGAACACCTAGAAGTCCAGGAGCAACAGGTCCATCTCGGACATGCCACTAAAGCAACAAGCAAGCAGGTCGAAGCTTGAATGATACTACTGGACATTCAGCCTGTGACTCCAGAAATCAGTTCTGCCAATTGCAGGTCAGCAATCCGTATTTCAGCTACACTATTGAAAAAAACCAAACCCAACCAAACGAAAAAGCCCGTACTCTGGCACGGACCCGAGTTTCAGATGATACGTGCATAACACAAGCATTTAGGTACACCCATTAAAGCTTAACGTGGCAACACCCGCCCAGCCTTCAGAACTCCTAATGGGATTACTGGACGTCTACACCCTCGCAGGGTTCTCTTTTTCTGCTTTTTAAAGGATGTGACCTGTACAGTTAAACATTTCAGGTCTGGAAAAGAGAGTCTGCTCTTCCCCTTTTTAATCAGCATTAGGTGCTCTGGGTACTTTTATAGTAGAAGAAAAAATATCCCCTCAAACTCACTCAGTTTGATTCAGCGGACGGTGAATAAATTGCACATAGTTTTTTCACAACAGGTCTTGTTACGATTGTTTCTTTTTCTGCACTACAGTTGCTGAACAGAGAGATTATTGGACACAAGACGTTTTGAAGAAAGGGTAAAAAAAAGAAAAAGCAAAACCAAAACAAGAGCATGGATACCTCCCTGCTGGGCTGAGCATCTCTAAGCTTATGCTATAGCTGCAAAGAATCACAAAAAGAGACAGCTACAAACCAGGGTGCTGACACCTCGGCGCAGCTCCTGACACCCCACGCTGCAGCCTTGTCAGCTCCTCACGTGTGAAATGGGGTTACGAATATCTCCACTACCATCTGCAACTAAAGTCATTAGCTTTTTCCCATGCCTTTATACGTTAATGCCTTCTCGGTGTTACGGTTATACCAAATTTTAAGGAAGACGCAGCAAAGACGCCGAGGAATCTCTATTTGCAAGGTGCTCAAATATCGTAACTCAGATTTCTGGCAACACTTAACTATTCTTTACTAAGCACAAGGCTAATTGCCACTTGAAGAAGCTGTAAAGCTAGAACTGCCACCTGCTTTCCCCCTTTCCCCACACTGCAGCGCTCTTTAAACACGTTTCTAAAAGATAAACCACAACACCCAAGAGGGTCCTTCAGGACACCTGTGAGGGAAAGGGGTTTAGATACAGCCAAATTCCACTTCCAGCTGAACTTGAGAGGCTGCGTGTAAGGGGAGGATTACCTCTTCTTTCTGAAATGAAGTACAAAGTATTCTGAGCAAAGCATAAAATACAGAGCCCTTGCAAACAGCTTTTGATTCCTGTGCGTTGCCCACCTAAAGGGCTGTGTTCTGCTCTACGCACCCAGTAACGGGCACAGCAATTCTCCTTCACATCTCCAGGACTGGGTGGCCATCTATCAGCATTATTAATACCATTTTCAAGTGCTGCAGATGTTATCCTCACAGGCAGCTCCACGCTAACAGCGACAGCAAAGACAGCCTTCTAGTAAACAAACACAGATCCGTATGTTAACTTGTTAGCGGCGTTTCACAGCACAGAGCAGAACCATCCAAGTGATTCATTAGAGAAAATACCTCCCGTCATCCCCAGACCTCCCTGGTGCACTTCTTGCGCTCCGACGCTTTCTCCTACTCAAGTTCCGAGAACTATTTTTATGTATTAAAATCATTACAGTCACTCTTTTGAAAAAGAACAGCTTCGCTTGAGGACAAAAAGCGCCACCAGTGTAGCGAGAATGGATTAAAATCACGCTCTGCGTTTACAGCTACAGCTCTGCAACTTTCCCCGTGCAAAGTCTACCTCAATCAATAGGTGACAATCAAGGAGACGAACGATGAAATCAAAGCGGTTGAATTACCAGGACATAAATACACTACTTGTTAGCTGAGCCCTAGTAACGTTACACTCGGTAATGGGGCAGAGTAAGTACACCCACCCACCCAGTTAATTACTGCAGCTTAGCCACGGAGGAGCAGGAACTTCTCAGGCTTCAGCAGCCCTCCCATTTACAACCACCGCTCACCCCTGAACGGGCTGCACTGACTTTATCTATTTCCAGACCCATTGAACGAACACGCCGCCCCAGAATAACTCGCTGCGTTAGCTGTGAGCAAACGCAGCTGAACGAGCGCAGAAGGATGGATGTGCAGCCGCTGGGTCAGAGGAAAAGCCCCTCGCTGATTCCGCTAAGGTTGGGTAGATCATAAATCTGCTCTGCTCCGCAAGGAAGTTGCGGGTCAGCTAAGGTGTGAATAAACTGTGATAGCTGAGCTGCTGTCGCTCCCCGAGAGGGCATCAGCGCCGCTTCCACTGCCTGTGTCTATGTATCTGATTTAAACTCCCAAAGAGTCTATGAGCAAGGGGGAAATCTGGATCTTAGAGCCTATTACCCCTCCCGTTGCAGTAAGCGGAGGCTGCTAATTCAGAGGAAGAGGGGAAGGGTGCTACCCACGGCCAAACACACCTGAGGGAGGAAGGAGGTCTCCCTTCGCACACTCGGAGGAACAGACTGCTCAGGACAGACAGACAAGGTTCCTGCCAGGAGCAGCTAAGCTTCCCCACGCACAACTCCTGCTGGGAGCACCCACGGCTTAGCTTCCTGCCCAGTGAGAGCAGACAAGCCCTAAGCCTCTCAAAGCTCCTGCACAGAGATGAAGTTCAAATCAAGGGAAGTATGACCACAACCATGTGGACACAAGTATTCTAATTTACTCCCACGTGGCTTATTCCCGTCCAGGAAAAGAACACCCTTTGAGCACACCAGCTGAGGTGCCGTACTTGTGTGTAGGCAAGCACCTACCCCAGCAAAAATCAGGGGGAGCATCCCCTCGTTCACAGGCTATCTTGAAGAGTTGCACTTCAACGCTATTTCAGAAACCCTAACTAGAACTACAGCACCAACAGAAAAGTCACAAAAAGGCACCACTTTCCAGTAAGGAACAGCATTCTCCATGATCCCTACACATAATTCTCGCGCAGACGGTACGGGACACGCGTGTGTTCAGCCTATCAGCTTCTCTAGAACCCACAGTTCGGCACAGCTCCCAAACCAGCCTTGGTAAGCAAAAAAGCTGCTAAGTCCTACGTCCCCTCCCACCAAATTGACACCGTACTGACCAGTCCACACTCACAGCCAAAGCGACTGACCAGGGCAGCTTTAGGAAGCATATTTCTCTCTGCATGGCCATGCTGGCGGATTGCGAGAAACCGTGACCCACAACCAGGCACCTTCCGTAGTGTTACAGAATGAGCTGAGCAGTTGAAAAGACCGAGTCCCACAAGGAGAAATGAGTCTTTCCCTCAACACAGGTTGGGTTTGGTTACGACATGCGAGTCACTCACAGAAAGCGCATCTCCGCTTGTGGAGCTACGTCAGTGCACAAAGTCCTCGGCAAGGATGTCGGCGCGGCTGCATCCGTGAAGTGCTCCAAATGTAAAACTTCAAGAGTGGAACAGCTCTGAAGGCTAGGAAGGAAAATGACAATCCTTTCCAACTCTGCCTCTCTCTCTCTGTTTAAAGGAGAGGAGCAAACAGGATCATTCCCAAAAGCGGATGGGTGTCAATCTGAACCGAGTCTAAATCTCCAAGTGTGAAGCTAAACAGAATCAGTTCAGCCAGGGCATTTTGTTCCAGATGGGTCCCCTGTGCGCAGGAATTTCACCTCAGATTGTCTTTGCTACACCTCTTGCATTGCTGATGGAGAAGAATGTCGAGCCCTGCTCACAACACAGTAGTAAGACATCTTTGCCCAGGTTATCCATGTAGCTGAAACACTTCCAGATAGGATGGTGTCTTCTTATGAGACTCAAGCTGAAAAGAAGCTGAGGCCTGGGAGGGTATGAAAGGAATCTAAAATAGAGGTGAGCGTTTCTTCAGTCAGCATCGTAACAGAAAGAACAAGAGAAGGAATAGGGACTAGCAGGAAAAGCAGCACTTTACAGGGAATTTCCACACTGCTCTCCAGAAGAACTAAAACCCTTCCAATGTTGGTGTTAGCAACAAGTGGATTAAAGAGCTAGCGTGCCCCAAAGAAAGCTGTTCACCTCCAACAAGCACCAATGACTGATAAAGACACACTAATGTTGCAGTAAGATACTTTGGAATGAAGAACTTAAGACGCACACATCCTTCCAAAGTGTCCTGACAAATCACTCAGTAGTACAGCAAATAAATAGCTCCTTCATTCCCAGAACTCTATTGCTTACAACAGTGTTCTGGAGAATAATGTGGCAATGAAACAAAAAACAAACAAACAAACAAAAAACCCAAACAAAAACCTCCCACCAAACCAAAAAACAGGAAGAACACAGAACGAACACATACAACAAAATCAAACATACAGTTCATAGTTAACGACTGGGAAACCCACTGTGGATTAATGAATTCTGCAAATTAGCGAAGAAGGAGCAACTGGGATTAAAGAGAAAGGAAAAAAAAACCCCAATCAACAACACTGAGATGCAAAACACTTTGTTCATTTATTTAGCAAAGCATAGTTCTGCCTGCGCTGAAAGCACCTGATAGCTCACCAAAGCAGACAGAGTAATATATTTTGTAAAAGTAATTAAGCCTTTGAAAGATGAGACATCACTGCATCACTCAGCTACTGCTGAGGGGAGGGATGCAACTCCTGAGTTGTTTGTGCTGTCAACGATCAGGCTCCCAGATTACTCCAGGGAGAAGGAGGGAGATTCTAGGAGATTCAAAGCTCGGCTGGAAACCCACGACCCCTGGCAGAAGTGCCCCCTTCGAAGTTAAGCAGTAAATATTTAATTGATACAAGTTCTGTAAGATGCTGTTAAAAGACGCGTCTGTAAAAACTACAGGCAGCCCTCGCCTTCAGCAGAGCAAAACTGCATTACCTGGGCACACTCCTCCAGCTCAACTAGGCTCAGGAGGAAGAGACCCTCAGGCTGGACCCCTGAGCTGCAGACATGGTTTGTGGATACCAAGAACCTTCGCTGGACTCCTCACCATTTTAGGGAACAACTGAAGGATAAAGTTTTAAAGGAAAGAAGCACGCTGCGAGATTATTATGAACTGTGATTTAAGTTCTTGCACCCAGTGCAGTTACAACAGCAGCAAGAAGTCCACTGAAATACTTGTGCTTGCAGAGACCAACAAAACCAGTCGTCTTTAGAAACAGACAGCGACAGAGAACTGCTGCCCGGCACGCTTACTGAGCTGGAACATCAGGCTTCTTCAGCATGTTTTTCTTCTAAATACTTTTAAAATGACAAGAGCTAAAGTTTCTGAAAGCACCTCAGTGCTTAAGCGACAGAAGTTTTATTTCCAGAAGCAACAGAGCCTCGTTTTTATTTGAAGATAACAAAACCACAGCTCCAAAGTCCATTTTGAGAACAAACCTCAGACCCTTTACATTGCACACGCATTCTTTCTTCACGTAAAACTCTGCACGCATAGGTCAGTAAAACTAAAAAGCCTCTCAGTGGAAGAGCTACTGTCTCAGCACCAAGCACGACACAAGCAGGGAGAACAGCAGACAATACTGCAATCAAGCTTACGCTGAGCGCTGAATAAGACTGCTACCCTCTGCCCAACCCTTTTATTAAGCATTGTCTCAAAGCACTAAATACACGCATGAGTATTTTCAACCCGCGTGGACTCAAGAGAAACAAATATACAAACTCAGCCCTTCTGCTTTCCAAAAAGAGGTCGGGAGTTACTCTGCTTCAGCAGGAGCCTCCCAGTGTATTATTAAAAGCTCCCCAAATTCCTGTGCTAACCCAAGAGGACACGGAGCAGCCTGGAGGAGAGGGCAGGACGGCACATTTCCAGTACACTCCAGCAGCTGGGTAGTTGGAAGCAATACAGACACAGGGGTTTGGGTTTTGTTTTTTCCTTGTAAAGGAATCAGTCTGCTTTGGGGATTTCTTGTTTGCTTTGATTGATGCATGTTTACCCTGCACTTCTCACCCATGTAGCACAGCACATATGGGAGTCACCGAGTCCTCTCTGGTTCTTTGCCTGATCGCTGTGTGAATTAAGAGTTCCAGCTTTAAATCTAAATTTGAATTCAGAGACACCCCCCTCGGCACACAGACTGAACACATTCAAAATACTAACAAGCATGTTAAAGAAACAAAACAACAACTTTTCTATTCCCAGTAAGGAACAGCAGGTGTGCTTTGCTAATTGTGTAACCCCCCCCCAACCTACTATTTACTAGTGACAGAGAATTCAGGATGTAAAAATAACACGTCAACATTGCAAGTACTAGCGAAGCCATCGTATTTACTTATCCAAAAAAGTTTATTGTAGGTAACTTTTGATTCCTAAAGGCATCAACAGGAAGGTATAGCCACACGACAGGATCGTCAGCAGGCGTTTAGCAGCATGTTCCGCGTTGTCGGAGACATTTCTGGAGTAAAAAATACTCTCTAGCTCTGGAGCTCGAAGCCGTGCACAGCTCCGCGCCCTGCACACTGCAGCTTTGTCTGAAAGTGAAACCAAACAGCCTCCAAAACCAAAATACAAGCAAAGAAGAAGGAGAAACAGAGAGGTGCGGGGGGAAAGATAAAATACGGCCGAGTTGAGAAGTTTGTACATTTTATTATCGGTTATTTATAGCATGACACGGCTATATATAAATCTTGGGATCCGCGTTTCTTTTTACACCTAGAAAGCAGATCCAAGTTTAGGCGGCGAAGCCTCAGTTTGCGTTTATTTGCAGGAAAGTTGAGCGAACACCCAACACTCGGAGGGGCAGAGCAGCTGGAGAGACACAGGGACACCCAAACAAACCCCGCACCAACCGCGCACTTTCCGCGCATCACACCGCGGCTTGCTCAGAGCCTTTTTTTCTTTTGCCAGCTCCCAGACCAGAGAACCAGGCAGAGGGGAAAGGCATCGAGACACGGCCTGGAAAGGGGGGGAAAAAACACCAGGGACACGGCCTGGAAAGGCACCGGGGCTCGCCCAGAGAGCGGAGCCGCCGCTCGGCACCCGCGTCCCGCTCCGCACCCACCACCCGGAGCAAGGGGTTGCTGCCGCTTTTTCCCCCTCCCTCGCTTTTTTCCTTCCATTTTTTTTTTTAACAAATTTTTTTTTGACGCCTTTCTCCTCTTTTTTTTCTTCCCTTTCTTGTTTCTAAAGGCGGCTGGAACCCTCCTTTTTTTCCCCTCGCCCCTAATTTTCCCCTTCAAAAGATGGCGGGCAGAGAGAGGCGAGCGAGGGAAAGCGAGCGAGGGAGAGGGAGTAGGAGGGGAAGAAGAGGCAAAACAACCGAAAAAAAGAGAAAAATACATTAAAAAGAAAGGGGAAAAAAAACCACCACCCAAAACAACAACCCACAAACACAACAAACAACCCTCCTGTGGGGGCTGCGCCCAGGCGAGAAAGGGG